>JAJAGP010001312.1:0-206975 GCA_025084515.1 Ancistrus triradiatus | reverse complement strand
TTCCCAGATAGTCATGTTACTCATTTCATACCTTATAATTAGGTCAAAACAATGCAGAAGTCAAAATTGAGCATCTATTTAAATGAAGTGCAGTAGTTATGTGCTATTATGGAAATGCTATTTGCTAGTTATGGAACAAGCCCTGTCTCATAATAAATATAAATAAATATAAGTACTATTATTGGAAAATGGGAATCAAATAAATAATGACTTGAGTATGATTGAGTATCTGGTGAAGGAATGTACAGAATTTTCCAGTGTGTTCTCTCAAGTTTATGGTTTTTCATGTCCATGTATTACATTTACATTTACAGCATTTAGCAGACACCCTTATCCAGAGCGACTTACAATTGATACAGTCTTACAATCCAAGCAATTGTGGGTTAAGGGTCTTGCTCAAGGACCCAACAGTGGGATTTGAATCCTAAACCCTGGACCTTCTGGTCCATAGTCCAGTACCTTACCTGCTAGGCTACCGCAGTATTACCACAGTATTAGAAACTGTACCATGAATTCTAATTATTCAGTGAATTAAAACTGATACTTTAGGTATCCTAAAGAGTAAATACATTTCAAATGCAATCAGGGAAGCCTTCTGAGACTGAATTAATGGTTTCTGTGCTCTCAGTAACTGATAGTTCTAACATGACAACATCTAAATGATGACACAACATAGCCATGTAAGATGTGATTTCATCATAGTTTCACAAATATGGGATAACACCACAGGGCTGGATGTAACACTGTTTATTTTGTCTGGAAACATTTTCAGAAGTAAGAGTGAAAAGTGCCCTGACTTTATTTTTAAAAAGTCAAAATTATATTACTACCATTCTGCTTGCAGTTAATTAGGTTATTATGAAGGATGTAATTGTATCTTAAGGATGCCAGTTCAATTATTCTGGTAATCATATCCACTTACTGATAAACAGTACCATGACAGTACCATAACTAATCTCCTAGACAAAAAAATAACCATTTGTCATTACTTCTATGATATTTGGTTATGCATCCACTATCCATAATAACAGAGCCAGTGCTGTCAACTAAGGATTACACCGGTTTTATTCCTATAAATTGTTGACAACCTTTATACTATCAGAGTGCAATATGTCGTTTGTGGAAGCTTGTTTTTTTTTGTTTCATAGTTGCTCCAAATAATACCACAAGTTTTTGAAGGGGCAGAGACTCTTTTTGCCACGCTGTGAAGTCCCCCTTCGAGACATTTTACACATTCTATTAAACATTGTTCTTCATAAATTCTGCACATATCGTAAAAGTCTGACCAACAACAGACAATCCAGTTTTATGAAACACTGAGGTGCACAACCTATTGACATTGAACACTAATGACCTGTGAGTGGTGGATGCGACTAATCTTTTGTCCTGGGAGCCTATGAATAGCTAGTTAGGGCAATATTCAGTAACACATTTTTTACATTTACTAATGGAGTCCCCAAATTTAAACAATTCAGAGGGTTTAGACAGAACTTCAACATCCTGTGGAGTAGTGTTCTCATATAAATGATGTTATGTAACATCTTGGCTTAAGCTGACTCATTGAAGCTCCTATTTCTGGTGTACCCTCCTTCACATTCTTTTGCCTGTCTCCTCTCTAACAGAAAAGCGTCTTTCCCGGGGCATCTCGCATGCCAGTTCTGCCATCATGTCTCTGGCACGGATGCATGTGACCGGTGAGTGTGCCAGGGAGCAGTTGCCGCTGGAAATGCCCATCTACACCTTCCAGCTGCCTGACCTGAGCGTGTACAGTGAAGATTTTCGCAACTTCATCGAACGTGACCTCATTGAGCAATCTACCATGGTGGCCCTGGAACAGGCAGGTGAGGCCATCTTTGAGGTCAGCAGCACTGAGCTCTGCCACTCAGCTAAACTGCATCTCTGTGGTAACTGTAGACTCCTCCTACAGACTGTAGCTACTGCTAGCATGAGTCATAAAATTCACCTTTCTCATCTTCCAAACTAGTGAGATTATACACTCACCCAGCACTTTATTAAGTGGATCACCTTGTTTCTATACTCATTGTCTCTCTTATCAGTTCCACTTTCCATGTAGAAGCACTTTGTACTTCTGAAATTACAGACCCATTAGTCCATCTGTTTCTCTACATACTTTGTTAGTCCCCTTTACTCTTTTCTCTAATGGTATCAGGTACGGTTTGGGTGGTGGATGTCACTCTAAACTGAAAATAGCCAACCTACCAAAATGTCCAGCCACCAGCATCTTCTGAGCACTGCTGGATTGGAGGATGACTAACGCAAACTGTGCAGCAACAGATGAGCAACGGTCTCTGACTTTGCATCTACAGGGTGGCTCAATATGGTAGATGTGTGAGTGAACATGTTTAAAACCTCCAGCAGCACTGCTGTGTCTGATCCAGTCATACCAGTAAAACACATACTAACCCAACACCACCACATCCATGTGACTTCAGTGCTGAGAATAGTCCACCAACCAAATAATATCTGATCTGTGGTGGTTTTAGCGGAGTAGAGGGGACTAACAAAGTATGTAGAGAAACCCTGGACTACAGTCTGTAATTGTAGAACTACAGAGTGCTTCTAAATGATAAGTGGAGCTGATAAAATGAGCAATGACTATAGAAACAACAAGGTATACCTAATAAAGTGATTGGTGAGTGTATATGAACTACATATATTATATCAGTATCATTTGGAAACATCTGTTCCCCCATACACAGGAACTGTGGGTGTGTGGCCGTTGCCTTTTTCTGGTGAGACTGTAGCACCCATGAGCACTCTTTTCAGCATGGTGTTGTATAATGACAGCCTGGCATTATAATACTTCTTTTCTACTGAATTATTGCCTTTGATGGTGTTGGAGCAAGTATTCATTCAGAGAAACAGCAAGGCTCTTTCAGTTTCCAGTAGTTGAGAGGAAACTACAGTGGGGCAAAAAAGTATTAAGTCAGCCACTGTTTGAAACATTTCAAGGTCCTGGAGTGGCCTAGCCAGTCTCCAGACCTCAACCCCATCCGTGTTGCCCCAAAACATCACTGCTCTAGAGGAGATCTGCATGGAGGAATGGGCCAAAATACCAGCTACAGTGTGTGCCAACCTGGTGAAGACTCACAGGAAACGTTTGACCTCTGTCATTGTCAACAAAGGTTATGTTAGAAAGTACTGAGTTGAACTTTTGTTATTGACCAAATACTTATGTTCCACCATAATTTACAATTAAATTCTTTATGATTTCCTGGATGTTTTTTTCTCATTTTGTCTCTCATAGTTGATGTGTAGCTATGATGAGAATTACAGACCTCCCTCATCATTCTAAGTAGGAGAACTTGCACAATCAGTGGCTGACTAAATACTTTTTTGCCCCACTGTATATACTCAGATCTGGGTGAATTGAGCATAATCAAATAACCTAATGCATGTGTTTGGACTGTGGGAGAAACCTGGATCATCCGGAGTAAATCCACACAGTCCCAGTATTTTTGCCTCATAGTTGAAGTGTACTCATCTTGTCTCTCATAGTTGAAGTGTAGCTATGATGCAAATTACAGACCTCTCTCATCTTTCTAAGTAGGAGAACTTGCACAATCAGTGGCTGAATAAATACTTTTTTTGCCCCACTCTACACAGCTACTACACATGTGCTTAAGGTGTAAAGAAATTATGTTCTGATGACAATAGTGATATGTTCTGATGACAATAACTGGAGTGTCTCTTTTGTGAATGTACTCATTGACCAAAAAAAAAAAAACGCTACATTGAAATGTCAGATTACTGCAAAACTCGGCATGGAGTTTCAGGCAGGTCAGGCAAATGTAATTGATTACAGGTGTAGACACTGGGTCTTGCCACAAGAGGGTGCAAAAGTGCTTCACCCTATAAAAAGGCTCTCAGGCATTACTTTTGGCTAGTGCACTCGAAGACATTTTACCCAGAGGAAAGACTTTGAGAGGGGGCACATCATTGGACTGTGAGAACCTGTCTTCAGCAACAAAGTCCACAATGGTAGGGTTTGAGCATGGAGCCCTCTTGGTGAGTGCTTCAATCCTGGCTTTTCTGTGGAGCGACACACTGCCCCAGCTGGTGGTATGGTGATCTTGGGAGCCATCGTATATGACAGTCGGTCCCCCCTAGTAGTGATATGAGGGACACTAACAACTAAATGATATGTGCAGGACATCCTGTGGTCACACCAAATATATCATGGCTACATATGTAGACAATGTGTGAACTTCACTTTAAACCAAACTGTTCTTTAAATGTATGTTGTTGTCTGCAGGGCGACTCAATTGGTGGTCCACTATCTGTACAAGCTGTAAGAAACTTCTACCATTAGCAACTACTGGAGATGGCAACTGCCTACTACATGCTGCTTCCTTAGGTAAGCTTTTGTTTAAAATCTTATTATAAAGTGTGACTTTATTTAAGCTTCAGACACATTTAAACAGCTTAAATGTGCTTGTTCACAACAGCCCAAACTAATATAGTGATGTGTTACATGGTGCCATGTTTGTCAGGGATGTGGGGCTTCCATGACAGAGATCTGGTGCTGAGGAAGAGCCTGTACGCTATGATGAAGAGTGGGGCAGAGAGAGAAGCCTTGAAGAGGAGGTGGAGATGGCAGCAGACACAGCAAAACAAAGAGGTCTGACTCCAAAACTCACCACACCCAAAAGTGGATTACTCATTTTAGCATAGACTTTTAGTTTGTGCTGCATTAGCACTTCAGCAACAGTAATATTCAGTGGTAGGTCATCATGTGAAGTGCCATCTATATATTAATTACCTGTAATTAAGTTTTAATATAAATTGAATAAATATTTAAAATGTTTACATGGTATAATACCTGAGCATCTAATGAAATGTTAAAACCCATTTCATATAAAAACAAGGTAGAAATACAAGGAATCAATTAAAAAATATATTGTTCTCATCAGACAGTAAAATATTCCAGTGAGCATGCTTTGATTGACATTCTTATGTCTAAGACTTCCAAACTTCTGCACCTCTCAAACAGAACTATATAATGGACTAGAAGAGAAAATATTTCTTTAGATTTTATTGTGATTAATCTCATATTGCTTGCCTATTTGACACTAAAGAAGGTTTTCTTTAAGAAACACTACACAGCCATACTATTGTACGATATAAGCTTCAGCACAACGCCTTTATTATGTTGTAATAATTCAGTAAACACAAACACAGTAGCAGTTACCAGAATATACTCTTTTAATGCAAAGTGTTAACTTCATTAGGTAATTTTAGTAGAAACAACATGTACAATCTCTTATCTCTCAGTGCTAATGTTGTTTAATTCATTTTTTATTAACTGATTAAAGTTGACAGTTCTAATTAAATTATTCATGACCTTTCATAATCTACAAAATTACACAGTATAAAATACTCACCAGCTACTTACCAGTTGATAATTAACATGTAAGATTGATTTAGATTTTAAAATTAGATGAATATTATATAAATAAAATAGTGGGTAATCTGCAGGTAGGTCAAAGAAGTGGAGGTTGTTGGTGAGTCCAGTAGTGGTTTTGCTTCTATTAAAAAAAAAAAACTACAGTCGTGCTTGAAAGTTTGTGAACCCTTTATTTTCTGCACAAATATGACCTAAAACATCATCAAATTTTCACACAAGTCCTAAAAGTAGATAAAGAGAACCCAGTTAAATAAATGAGACAAAAATATTATACTTGGCCATTAATTTATTGAGGAAAATGATCCAATATTACATATTAGTGAGTGGAAAAAGTATGTGACCCTCTAGGATTAGCAGTTAATTTGAAGGTGAAATTAGAGTCAGGTGTTTTCAATCAATGGGATGACAATCAGGTGTGAGTGGGCACCCTGTTTTATTTAAAGAACAGGGATCTAGCAAAGTCTGCTCTTCACAACACAGGTTTGTGGAAGTGTATCATGTCACGAACAAGGGAGATTTCTGAGGACCTCAGAAAAAGAGTGGTTGATGCTCATCAGGCTGGAAAAGGTTACAAAATCATCTCTAAAGAGTTTGGACTCTACCAATCTACAGTCAGACAGATTGTGTACAAATGGAGGAATTTCAGGACCATTGTTACCCTCCCCAGAGAGTGGTCGACCAACAAAGATCACTCCAAGAGCAAGGCGTGTAATAGTTGGCGAGGTCAGTCACAAAGGACCCCCGGGTAACTTCTAAGCAACTGAAGGCCTCTCTCACATTGGCTATGTTTAATGTCCACCATCAGAAGAACACTGAACAACAATGGTGTGCATGGCAGGGTTGCAAGGAGAAAGCCACTGCTCTCCAAAAAGAACATTGCTGCTCGTCTGCAGTTTGCTAAAGATCACGTGGACAAAGCCAGAAGGCTATTGGAAGAATGTTTTTGTGGATGAATGAGACCAAACTAGAACTTTTTGTGTTTAAAAGAAAGTGTTATGTTTGGATAAAGGAAAACACTGTAAAACATGGTGGTGGTAGTATCATGGTTTGGGCCTGTTTTGCTGCATCTGGGCCCAGGACGGCTTTGCCATCATTGATGGAACAATGAACTCTGAATTATATCAGAGAATTCTAAAGGAAAATGTCAGGACATCTGTCCATGAACTGAATCTCAAGAGAAGGTGGGTCATGCAGCAAGACAACGACCCTAAGCACACAAGTCTGTTCTACCAAGAATGGTTAAAGAAGAATAAGTTCATGTTTGGGGAATGGCCAAGTCAAAGTCCTGACCCTTAATCCAATCGAAATGATGTGGAAGGACCTGAAGTGAAGCAGTTAATGTGAGGAAACCCACCAACATCCCAGAGCTGAAGCTGTTCTGTACGGAGGAATGGGCTAAAATTCCTCCAAGCCGGTGTGCAGGACTGATCAACAGTTACAGGAAACGTTTATTTGCAGTTATTGCTGCACAGGGGGTCACACCAGATACTGAAAAGCAAAGGTTCACATACTTTTGCCACTCATTAATATGTAATATTGGATCATTTTCCTCAATAAATAAATGACCAAGTATAATATTTTTGTCTCATTTGTTTAACT
Organism: Ancistrus triradiatus; assembly: GCA_025084515.1. Classification (NCBI taxonomy): domain Eukaryota; kingdom Metazoa; phylum Chordata; class Actinopteri; order Siluriformes; family Loricariidae; genus Ancistrus; species Ancistrus triradiatus. The sequence goes on along the minus strand of JAJAGP010001312.1, from coordinate 199,948 downwards.
GGGTTCTCTTTATCTACTTTTAGGACTTGTGAAAATCTGACGATGTTTTAGGTCATAATTACGCAGAAATATAGAAAATTCTAAAGGGTTCACAAACTTTCAAGCACCACTGTAAGTAGGTGGTGTGGGTTAAACGTATGCAAATGGTACCCAGCATGAGGATTATCCACATTAAATTAAAATCACTCATTGTTCATACAACCCCCTACTTGTGGGAGGCATTATCCTTATTTATTTAAAGTATTTATTTATTTTAACAAAATAAATGTGTTATTCAGGATACGCATTATAACTTACTTGATACCAGCCAAATTTCAAGACCACACTGCTTGCATGAGTTTAACAATAATTAAGCATGTTTCAAATTGGTGTAGTCGCTTTTATTTGAATGTATGAAATGACCATGCAGTTATGAAACTTGAAATAGGAAGTAATGTGACTAAACGTGAAATGTGAAGTAAAGTTATCATGTTATTCAAATCTGGCCCTGTAAATTCACACTTTATTTTGTTAACCCCAACCTCCATATTCTTATGAAAAGGAAATCGGTTCTCACACGTGCCTAAATTTAAAGTCTCAGTCCAAATGATTTTAACTGGAAATCAGCTACTGATTTAGTTTGACTTACGACTTTATGTTTTTATTCTCTATATAGTTCTGTACATATGAGCTTTTTTCCTCTGCTATGAGCCTAGTGTTCTGGAATGCCCTGAAGCATTCTCCACACACACACACACACACACACACACACACACACACACACACACACATATATACTAGGAGTGGATGCGGTAATGTAATGTGAAAGATGTGGGTGTGCAGTATGGCCTGATCTATATAGTGAGCAAGTGGGTGTGTTTCCATTTGTTACCACTTTCTCCCTCACCCACTAACTCTTCTCTTGTTCTAACTGTAGTCGGGATTGGTGTACACAGAGGAAGAGTGGGAGAGAGAGTGGAACGAGTTGCTGAAGTTGGCCTCCAGTGAGCCTCGCACACACATCAGCAAGAATGGCAACACCAGTGAAGGGTAAACCATGCCAGCCCACACACTTCCACCACAAGTGCACACAACATTATACAAACACAGTATAGATTCACCTACAGGTGTGTCACAGTTACTGGCACCCTTGCATGTTAACCCTTGCATGTTCGTGAGAATGGAGAATACACAGGAAATATGTTGAGAGCACTGCTCGTTAGAGAAACACTCCAGATAGCAGACGCCCTTATTCAGAGCAACTATGATCTTGTTAATTACAAGCAATTTTGGGTTACAGGTCTTGCTCAAGGACCCAACAGTGCCAGCTTGGGGTGGGATTTGAATCCTGGACCTTCTGGTCCATAGTCCAGACCTTAACCACTAGGCTACCACAGTCTATATATGGTTATATATGGATAACCATATATAGTGATGGATTTAAAACCAATAGGGTAGATGCAGACAGAAGTTCCGATTCCTGCCAAATAGCAGTCTATAGACCTACTTACTACTTACAATTTAGGCCGGCTTGGTGGGTAGCGCCGTCACCTCACAGCAAGAAGTTCCTGGGTTTGATCAAAGGGTGGAGTGGTCTAGGTCCTTTCTGTGTGGAGTTTATTTGTCTTCCCCGTGTCTGTGTGAGTTTACTCTGGGTACTCCAGTTTCCTCCCACAGTCCAAAGACATGCCTTAGGTTAATTGATTATGCTAAATTTTACCCAATCTGAATGCATATACAGTATAACCTTGTTATCTCGCCAACCTCATCTCTCGCCACCTATGACGGCAGGACATATTTCCCTCCATGCATTTTACCTCAAAAAGCCACCAACCTCACCTCTCGCCATCACCAAGCTGACAAATGTATTGCCAGCAATGAAATTCTACCCAACTAAGAAGCCATGTTTCAAACTGTCAGTAGGTGGCACTTTCATCCTACTTTAAACTTAGACTGGTCACTGGTTGAAATATGAATGGGACTGTTGTACAGAAGCCTCACCCCATCATTAGAAAAAACCAGTTGGCATAGTTGTAAATGTGTCGAAGAAGGGGGCGGCAAGTCGTGGCCTCTTTGTAGCGGCGGGATCTGTGTTATTTCAACCCAGCAATGCAAGTATGTTATATAATTTTTGTCAGGTTATACCAGTGATTCTAAATATGCATTTTAAACATTAATTTAGCGTTCAGTTTCGGATATATGGGTCTCTCCCCATTAAAAGAGATAGGAGTCTGGTCTTGTATGGCTGGAAATAACCGCTCGGTGGCATGACCAAGATGGCGACAGAGTAAACAGACTTATCTAATAATGACTTTGCTATTATTCATCGCAGACTGGACTTGTGCTTCGCGTCACAGAAGCAAGTTCTCAAATTTGCCTAAACAAATAGAAACTGTACATGTACGTACATGTTTATGAACATCACGGGGGCTGCTTAGTAATACACATGAATTCAGCATCAGGTATGAATGTCACTTTGTCTACTTTTTTGTAACCTCATTAAGTTGCCAAACACGCCTCTCACCCAAAAAAGCCATGAATCATATAAACCAGATTTTATTGGTCGAATAGGCCATTGAATCATAATGAAAGATTCAAATGTCAGTATGCAAACTCATTAAATCCACAACCAGGAATGAATGGTGTTGCCATGGTTGTTCCAGGACAAACACTGCATTCAGCTGATCCATATACATATTGCACATGTCAGTGGCAGCACTGCTGAAGGCCTTTGTCGTTGCAGGACACTAGATAGTACTTGATAAGATGACATGATACAGTCCCACTGGATTAAATATGGATTTAAGTGTTGGCTTGTTAAAGCACTATTCCTTTGTACTCATCTAGGATCAGATCTATTTTACAACCCTAATCTCATAACAACTTCACTTTTAGTAAGGGCAATGTGTGTGAATTTATTCTACAGTGATCTGTTTGACATTGGTATGCTGATTCTCACCAGTGCACACTTCTCTTGCACAGCCTCCAAACAGCATTCAGATGCTGAACAGACTTTAAGGGCCTTTACTTGATGCTGCTAACCCATTACATTTGAATGGCCACAGGTTTGTTATGCTGTTGTGTCCCCTCAGTACTCCAATAGGACCAAGATTCACTTATTCTTACGTCTGCTGTTTCCTGTATATTAGACTAGTACCTGGTAATTATCCTGTGCGGCATTGTAGCATGGCTGACCTCAACTCGATAGAACTGATAGTTGTAATTTAATGGCACTATGTCGTTTTGTGGGTTTTGTTAGAAATGCTGCCACCTGGTGACCATGGATGGTAGCAGTGGCATACGTTTACTTGTGTTAATTATGTTGTGTGTTTTTTTTTTTTTTAATAAGGATGTCTCAGGGTTGAGGAAACGTTATATGTTTGCTTACAGTAGATTTCTGTGTGTATGTGTGGGAGGGATTACAAATGTGTAAATATGAATATCTGATGCAGTGCTTATCTAATTTCAAACCTCTTAACCAAATTCCCATTTTACTCACTCTACCATGTGCTGCAGAACTGACCTCAGACCTGGTTTAAAATGCAAACCCGAGTTTACATCAGGCCACGTGGTAACACAATGGAAACAGTGTTGTGCGTGTGAGCACAGTGTGGTTTCAGTTTGGTTTTGAAGTGAAATCTACACGCTCTGATGAAAAACAATGATAGACTCATGTCTCGTCTGTGCTTTTTGTTTAACAAAGCTCACACTGAGAGTGGGAACAACTGCCGGTTCTCAGTACAAGTTCCTAGGGTCTGCCTTGAATATAAAGTTCCAAGTTACATGTTACATACACCAAACAGCCAACTCTAAAACCAATGACAGTGGGATGCTCTGGACATTGTTCTGCTGAGAAACCTTGTGGACGTTAAATTGGCACATACCACCTACCTAAACATTGTTGCAGACCAACTAGATTATATCGCTTCATTTCAGCTGTATTACCTAATGGCAGAGGTTTCTTGAAGAAGGATAATGTGGCTGCCACACTGTAAAAACTGCAAGGAGTGGAAGAGGTCAGGGTTTTGACCTCCTCTTGGCCTCCTACTTGCATAGATCTCAGTGTGCTTGAGTAAATGTGTGACTGTGGTAGTGAACTGAGTAAGGTACTGGACTGTGAACCTGAAGATCTAGTGTTCAAATCCCACCTCTACCAAGCTACTTTAATAGATGATGTAGTCTTTTATGGGTTATTTTGTTTTTCTGCCTCGGGTACAAGTATAACGATGTGTAGTGTATGTCCGCTATATGGTCAAAAGTATGTTATATAACCTTTTTAGTGAGCGCTGTTATTTCAGCCACACTCATTGCTAACAAGTTCATAGTAAGAAGCATACAAGCATGGAATCCCCCAGACAAACAATGGTAGAATGGGTTATACTAAACACCTCAGTGACTCAGTATTTGGGATGAAGTGAAATGCCAACAGTGTGCCAAGGCTTATTGTCCAATCCTATATTCCCAACCTCACAGTCATGTTCTAAATCTAGTAGAATGCTTTTGCAAAACAGTGTTGTAGCAGCAAAAGTGAGACAGACTTCATACTTCTACCCATGTTTTATGGATGTAATGTTTGAGTGTTCATAAACTTTGGATTAAATAGTGTAAGTTGAATATGTATTACATTGTACATGGTGCTTTAGACACCTTTTGGGATCAGAAAAGTAAATACATGCATCAAATAGACTTAATTCTGTGTTTCTGTAGTCCATGACAGAGGGGTTCAGGAGGGTTTGAGTGAATCTTAGCTTTGACCTTATCCTTTAAGTTCCCATTTTGTTTTGTAATTGATGCAATAAGAATCAGTCCTTAATCAGCAACTTCTCCTTCATGACTGTGTTACTCCTTGCTTATTGTTGATCCAAGCAGGCTTAGGTATCATTTAATGCTGCCAGGTGTGCAGTTAGATTGTAATCCTGACAAAAACAATGATACTACCGTCAACATATTGTATTTCACATATTGGACAAGGTTCTTATGCTGGAATGCAGTTTTTTTTCCTCTTCAGATATAACGCTCACATTTAAACCAAAAAGTGCTACTTTGGTCTCATCCATCCACAAAATGTTCATCCAATAGCATTTTGGATTGTCCATGAACTGTTCTTTTTGGAGAGCACTGGCTTTCTTCTTGCAACCCTGACAGGCACACCCCTATTTTTCAGTGTTCATTATTTTTTCAATCAATCCTAACGGTGGGCTGAATGTGATGCCTGACTTGGCCTGAAGGCACCACCAGGGCTCAAGCCCAGCTCTTTGCAGTGGTGGTCTAACATATTACATAACCGTACTATCAAAATCCTATATGACTAATAATTTTATTAAATAAATATAATTATCACAAACAGGTGCAAGACTTTCACTCATGTTTTGGTAAGGTCTTAAAACTAAATGGCATTGTTATTGGTTCATTAAAACGTGCAGAAATATATCATATTCAGGTTTCTTCCCTTCAGAGACACTCGTCAGTAAATGTAAATGGGTCATAAATTGCACTGTAGGTTGATATCATGGGATCACTGAATTGCGGCAAATGTTCATGTTAATTGGATGAGAGAAGGGATTTGTTTATTAAAAGGCTCTTCATTAGAGGTTTCCAACTGACAGTTCAGCTGGCCTGTTTTGTACATGTGTGGGTGTGAGTGAGGACTTAGCTGAGCTTAGTTCATATAAAGGGTCAACAGGGGGCTATATCTCCTCTCTCTCTCTCTCTCTCTCTCTCTCTCTCTCTCTCTCTCTCTCTCTCTCTCTCTCTCTTTCTCTCTCTCTGTCTCTCTCTCTCTGTCTGTCTCTCTCTCTCTCTATTCCACACTCACTCGCTCTTTGTCTGCCTCTAACATTATCTCATACAGGTGCAGGTGGTATAGCTAGGATGATAATCTTTTTGTTTTTAATGTTGTTGCAGCTTGTACTTTTAGTCAAAAGAGGTTTTTATTGGAAACATATTACTAATCACTGCACAAATAAGGGTGTGAAAGAAAGCTGTTTGTAGAGGAGGACTTGTCTGACGTTTTGTTTGAAAAAGATCTGCTTACAGTGCTGCTTGAAAGTTGTGTGCCCACTCACATCTGATCGTCATCCCGTCGATTGAAAACACCCGATACTAATTTAATCTTCAAATGACCCGCAACTCAGAGTTTCCTGAACAAAAAATATAAATAAATGTAAATTTTAGCTGTGAAATATAATGGTTGTTTGTGTGACCGTGTGTGTTCTGCAGTGTGGATAATTCAGAGGATCCTGTGTATGAGAGTCTGGAGGAGTTCCATGTGTTTGTGTTGGCCCATGTCCTGAGGAGGCCCATCGTGGTGGTGGCTGACACAATGCTCCGAGACTCCGGAGGAGAAGGTGCCAACACAGCAACAGATGCACTACACACTACAAACACAATACACCCCCCCCCTTCCACCCCCTGATGCTATACTTACTCAGAATCATGTTATATTTCTTCCTAGCTATATGCTCAGCTCATATCAAACACATGCATCATTCAGTTTTGTTCCTTGTTCAATCACAGCGTTTGCGCCTATCCCTTTTGGGGGGCTCTATCTGCCACTGGAAGTGCCACCCAACCGGTGCCATTGCTCTCCACTGGTGCTGGCATATGACCAGGCCCACTTCTCTGCCCTAGTCTCCATGGAGCAGAGAGATCAACAGAGAGAGCAAGGTAAGCAGGCTTCTCTTACAGGTATGTTTTTAGAAAATAATGATTTTCAATGTACGTGATGTGTCACAAGTTAGGAGATTTATAATTGAAAAAAAACATTCTTTAGTTCTTTAGTTTGGTTTCTTGAATTGAAAATAATATATTTTTGAACTATGATGTGATACTCTGATACCTTTAGTTAAATAAATGGCATGACTGGCATTTATCTCCCATGAGTGTGTGCCTTTCTATATCTCAAGAGTGTTGTTGAGGCATAGCAAGCTACAGAATCAATTTTAAAAGTATGATGATCATTAGATTACAATGAACACTCAGACACAGACGTTTCAGCCTTACTGACGCTTGTGAGGGATAAAGTGCACTATAACTAAATGATAACGGTAGGGATGCTTATCTTGCAAGCTTGGAAGAGTGCTGCAGTCTGGTTAGAATAAATATGTAGGGAGGCGGCACAGGACTGGCTACTTCGGTCAGGTTCAAATCAATGAGCACATTTCAGAAACAGAATATGATCGAGACTTGTGTCATCCCCCAGTGAATAATGCAGACCTGGGTCTAATTACCTGCAATCAATTATTGAGGAGACATTCCAGCAGCCCTCAGTCAGCATGGAGTGGCTGTCAAACTAGAGCATGAGTTTCTTTTTTTTCTTGTGCTGTGTCAGCTTGATGTAACCTTCTGAATAGGTCTGTGTTCTTGCTGAATGACGCATTTGGCAGGTTGTTTAAATCACTTGAAAATCCCTCTGTTGCACAAAGAGATTTAGCAGTTAAATATAATTTGAAAAGAGGTCATGTGGTTTTAATCCGACAGCACTTAGAGTAAGCTCTAATAGTTTATGTAATATCTAATGGCACGAGAAACAGTGCTGCTGCACAGTGTTGCTAGTAAGCCATTTTACTGAACACGTACATATCAAATCATAGTTGGTAAAGAGTTGTTGATTCCCTGTATAGGAATAAGTTCATACTAAATTACAGGCTACGCTAATTTAGTATGCCCCGTGTTTATTTGGTGCATTTACATTGCATACACACAAATGTCCATACAGGTGCACTTTGTAGATGATGGCCCATCTGTTGCATTGCAAAAGTTGTCAGGCCCCTATCTACACCATCCATCAAAAGAATGGAGTAAGTAGAAAGTCTTAATATGTAAGTCACATCACCTCACACAATGGTGTTCAGTATATCTTAAGCCACTGTTCTTGATCCTAATTAGGTACATGTATTAGTTTTGTGTGGTGTTTTTTTGGAGTGGCACTACTGCTGATGACAACTATGCTGCGTAACCAACCATCACAGCAGTCTTATAGAAATCTGTTAGTATTTAAAAGTAAGGTAACATACAGTCCAATTTAACTACAAGTCCATCGTACTGTATGTTTGGTTTGTACATTAGTGGTTATTTCAATAGCTTTGCCAGTGAACAAAATTGGAAATTTGGACTTGGAAAGACCCATTCAAGTAGGGGTGGTGCAAGGGTTTCTGAATGACTTGAATAGCTCTGAGACTTCTATGAACCCAGTGGACCTGAGATGCTATTTGCAGAATGAAAATCAGGTTTACATCTTTCTCTCTCACTTTCTCTCTATCCCTTTCCATCCATCTACCTTGGTCTCCATCTGATGGCATGCACAGAGAGGTTTTCCTATTGCACAGGGATTGTGGATCCATTGCAAGCAAATGGTCAAACACCTGGAGAAGATGTGCTCATCACACATAATCACAGCATAATTCTGGCACTGAAACATTTCAGGCATTGCCTGGAACATCCCTTTAGCACATACAGTACGTCACAGTTTACAGGGCAACATAAGTTCATGACTTTTGTGTCCAATAGCTGTTCATATCAGTACTCTATTCACTTTTCACTGTTATTGTGACTTTTTATGCTTTGTAATAAATGTTTTTCTTTTAAATACATTTGAGGTGAAGGAGGATTTAGAGTCGAGTGATAGTTATGAATATGACGTTTTTCTCTATAAAACTAGACAGACCTCAGATCCTACTAGACGTGTCACTTCTTTAATCTGCGTGCAGTATGCTGCTTTCTGTGTACCTCCATTTCTGTGAATCCAAAGTACTGTAACCTGTTGCTTATGTAAATATTTGCCTGGAATTTAAGTGCTGCTTTTCTTCAAAGCTGCCCAGTTTTCTCAGCATTTATCCAGTAGGTGGCCCTGCGTGTGTATTGAGGGTTTAAGGCAGCAGCTTGTGTGTGCCCTCAGTGAACTGGTGCTGCTGTATGGCAGATTTGAAGCTTGCCAGATTAGAGGAATGCACTGTACTCACATTGCTCTGGGATGAAGAAGGAACCTCCTTTTTGCAGTAGCCTTCTCTGATCCATGCCGTCTCTCAGCACCGTGTTATTCTTCTCCTATGTATGGATGTGGTGTGCACAGAGCAAATGTGCAGGGGTGTGAGAAAGTGATACCTCAGAGTGATACAAATCAATGCAGAGACAGGAGTGGGGAGAGAAAGAGAGAACTTGACAAGGCAGTGCACGCCGAAAGAGGGAGCATGTGGGTGTTGGATTGTGTGTAGAAACAAGAAACAAGAATCCCATTCTTGCGGATGAATGAGGTCATGTCTTGAGTGAATGCCCGTGGACTTCAGAATTCACACAACCAATTAACCTTCTCTCTCTTGTCCCTTTTACTATCACCACCCTTTACACCCTTTATACAGGATGTGATATGTAGTGAATCTCGCAAATGAATGAATGGATTGGGTGGAATTACATTTCAGACGCTGCCTCAGTTCATGCTAATGGCATCTTTTTAATGTGATTTGAGGGGGTAACGATGTGTCAGCATGGCTTTCCTGGTAATGTGTTGGTGTCTGTTTACACATTGGCCATCCCACTAATGTCCTGGTAATTGTACTAGGTCTAGACTGGTAAATTGCTATGTCAGCGGTCTTAGGACTTAGACTCTGTCTTGCATTCTTACCTGGAATCCCCTTAATGGTAAATTATCGTTAAATTCTAAGGTGTTTATTTTTAAATTTCACTCTTTTTGTTTCCTCTTTCTTTTTAGAAGGATAATTGTGTCTGCCATTGCTAATCAATGCATGTCAACTCGAGTTAATCAGTCAAGCCTGGGTTACATGAAAATACCACAATCTCCTTTCCTTACTAAATACTGTTTTGGTAATTATCCCCACATACAGACACCCTCTCCTCAATTGACTAAGCATGCTCTAGATGGGATGCCAGGCCGTTGCAGACCCTGCAAGTGTTGACACAGTAAATTGTGTATGCATGTGATGCCCCGACCCAGCAAAAAGGCACCACCAGCACTCAAACCTGGGTGGGATAGCATATTAGACCACTGCATTACTTGTGCACTCCCTGTATATGATGCCTGAACCCACCAGCAAAGCACCTCTGTGGCTCAAGCCCAAGTCACAGCAGTGGTGGGCTAGCAAATTGCCCCTGGGTAGCACCGCCACCTCACAGCAAGAAGGTCCTGGGTTCAGTCTCAGGGTGGAGCGGCCTGGGTCCTTTTCTGTGTGTAGTCTGCATGTCATCCCTGTGTCTCTGTGGGGATAATCCAGGTACTTTGGTTTCCTCCCACAGTCCAAAGACATGTGTGTTAGGTTAATTGATTACTCTAAATTGGCATTGACGTGAGAGTATATATGACTAGTCTTGACGCAACCTTTTGTATAGATGTAACCTTGTGTGTGTCGCTGACATGGCCACTGATGCTGATAACAAAGTCAAATAAACAAACAAACAACTGCCCCTACATCACCCAAGGAGTTTTTATAGTGTGACTCATGTTGGTGTTTTGTAAGCAAGACCTCTACAATGAGTCCATGATACACATTGTCAGGTAGATATTGACGTATATTTTTGCCGTATTGCTTACCTATAGGGTAACTACAGGACCTTGCTCCCCTTCTGGATCTTTTCTTATGGAGGCTGCTTTTGTGGTTGTGAACTACATTTTGGCTTTGCCTGATGCTTCTTTTTCTTCCGCTCTGGTGTGCCAGCCAGCAGTTATCCATTCAGTGTGTGTTCAGGTGCCAGTAACTTCCCAAGAACACTGAGACTCCCTTCATCTCTCTCTCTCTCTCTCTCTCTGCCTGTGTGTGTGTGCATGTGTGTATATGTAAGACCCTTCGTGGTCATCTCCCCTCATTCACACACATTTCCTTAACATGCCTGATGCTAAACTAGCTCTGTGGAATATTAATCATACACCTCATGTTTTGTGTTTATTTTTGGTTTTGCTTGTGTGTGAGTGTATAAACTCTCAGGTGTATCTGGCTGGGATACAGGAACTCTTCCTCCCGCATTATGGAGTTGAATGGTGGTTCTGTATGTGCCGATGCCAGCTGTGCTTCAATCTCCCAGTGTCCTGTGCTGTGGTTGGTGCTGTAGAGTGGAGTCCACCCACACCAAAACCTCAGCTGCTATTTCTAGATGCTCTGGGCCCATTTTTAAAAGACCCGCAGGCTTTCATTGGCACAGCAGATCAGCTTTTAAACTGGTCCGTCTATAACGCTGAGATTTTTGGACTGCATAAGCCAAGCTTGGTTCACGTTTGTGCCACTTCTTTTTAAACAAATTTCATTTTCACTGTAACGAGACTAATGCCAGAAGTTATTTTTATACAGTCTGTATATGAGAGAGTGGCAGAGGGATCGTTTTATGTGGAACTAGGACTGAGATTTTCTACATGATAAAATATGAGGGTATAAGGTTACAGTGTATATTCACAGTTGTTATATCTCCTGCTAGGAAATATATTGTATGAAATTATAAATTAATTAAACCGGTAGCACAGAGCACAAGGCAGGTACCAACTTTAGACAGGGCACCAATACATCATACTGGGATATTTTAGAGAGACCCAGTTTATGTAATGCATGTCTTTGGAACAATGTGTAACTGCACCCTGGAGAACCAATGGGTGTTCTGAGTAGGCAGAGACAGTATTAATTACTTTTTTGCATCAGCCACTCATATAACACAGGTGAGCTGTCAATCAGCAATTGCACTTGTCAGTGAAAAGCATGAAGTACCTATCTATCATTTTGTGCATCAGCAACCAGTAGAGTTGGGGAAAGTCCAAATAGGCTTTATGTACAGCTGCCTTAAATATCTCCTGATTTCTGACCAAAAAAACCAACAACTCCTGTTTCTGCTCTGTCGAACCCTTTGTGAAGCTTCTCTCTCCCTCTCTCCCTCTCTCTCAGAAAACAAACATAGTATTGAGCCATCTTGTGTTATAACAAGATCATACAGTGGGGCAAAAAAGTATTTAGTCAGCCACTGATTGTGCAAGTTCTCTGAATTAGAAAGACGAGAGAGGTCTGTAATTTTCATCATAGGTGCACTTCAACTATGAGAGACAAAATGAGAAAAAAAACCACATTGTAGAATTTTTAAAGAATTCAATTGTAAATCATGGTGGAAAACAAGTATTTGGTCACCCACAAACAAGCAAGATTTCTGGCTCTCACAGACCTGTAACTTCTACTTTAGGAAGCTCTTCTGTCCTCCACTCGTTACCTGTATTAATGGCACCTGTTTGACCTCATTATCTGTATAAAAGACACCTGTCCACAGCCTCAAACAGTCAGACTCCAAACTCAACCATGGCCAAGACCAAAGAGCTGTCAAAGGACACCAGGGAGAAAATTGTAGACCTGCAGCAGGCTGGGAACAGTGAATCTACAATAGGCAAGCAGGTTGGTGTGAATAAATCAACTGTGGGAGCAATTGTAAGAAAATGGAAGACATACAAGACCATTGATAATCTCCCTCGATCTGGGGCTCCACGCAAGATCTCATCCCGTGGGGTCAAAATGATCATGAGAACGGTGAGCAAAAATCCCAGAACTACATGGAGGGACTTGATGAATGACCTGCAGAGAGCTGGGACCAAAACAACAAGGCTACCATCAGTAACACATTACGCCGAGAGGGACTCAGATCCTGCAGTGCCAGGCATGTCCCCCTTCTTAAGCCAGTACATGTCCAGGCCCATCTGAAGTTTTGCCAGAGAGCATATGGATGATTCAGATGGATTGGGAGAATATCATGTGGTCAGATGAAACCAAAATAGAACTTTTTGGTAAAAAACCTCAACTCGCCATGTTTGGAGGAAGAAGAATTCTGAGTTGCACCATACCTACTGGGAATCATGGGGGTGGAAACATCATGCTTTGGGGCTGTTTTTCTGCAAAGGGGACAGGACGACTGATCCGTGTTAAGGGAAGAATGAAAGGGGCCATGTATCATGAGATTTTAAGCCAAAACCTCCTTCCATCAGTGAGAGCATTGAAGATGGAACGTGGCTGGGTCTTCCACCATGAAAATGATCCCAAAACACACCGCTCGGGCAACGAAGAAGTGGTTCCGTAAAAAGCATTTCAAGGTCCTGGAGTGGCCTAGCCAGTGTCCAGACCTCAACCCCATAGAAAATTTGTCGAGGGAGTTGAAAGTCCGTGTTGCCCCAAAACATCACTGTTCTAGAGGAGATCTGCATGGAGGAATGGGCCAAAATACCAGCTACAGTGTGTGCCAACCTGGTGAAGACTTACAGGAAACGTTTTACCTCTGTCATTGCCAACAAACTGTATGTTACAAAGTATTGGGTTGAACTTTTGTTATTGACCAAATACTTATTTTCCACCATAATTTAAGTGTACTTATGATGAAAATTACAGACCTCTTTCATCTTTCTAAGTAGGAGAACTTGCACAATCAGTGGCTGACTAAATACTTTTTGCCTCACTGTAGATATATATATATATATATATATATATATATATATATATATATATATATATATATATATATATACACACACACACACACACACACACGTACACATCTTTCTCACCTCAACAATGGTGTATTGAATACAATGTATTATAATATTTCTGTCTGAGTAATCCCTCGGATTTTGAATTACCATCCTGACCCATATCATGGCATGTTGTTTGATTCCAACCAATCAGCTGTTGCCTGTAGAATATTGTAGAAATGAAAACATAGACAAAACAATACTCAAAAATGTAATAGATATTTATTAAACAACAACCTATTTACAAATGAATAACTCTTTATTTTCTGTTAAACTCCATTGTAGATTTCTATACCAGCTCCTATAATGTTTTATCACAAAATACACTCAATGAAATACAAGTGATTTTGTTCAGTAGAACAGCTTTATTTAGCAAACATTTACCATATGCATGAGGACAACCAAGGTAAATTTTACCTTGCCCAGTACAGAAGAAGATGTAGTTTCCTGAAGCAGCTCCTTCAGGTAGCTAAACACAAGGTCAATGTCTCCTTCATTCTCTATGTATGATATTATCAGAAGACCTTTGGATCTTTATGATTTGGCCTAAAATAAGACGCAGGTACATTTTCCTTTTTATCAGAGATGTTCACCACCCCTTCTTGTGAGTAATCATAATAATCTGAGATAGACGTAATGACAAAAGCTAACATGAATTAACCAGAGTGACTTACAACTGATACAATCTTACAATCCAAGCAGTTATGGGTTAAAGGCCTTGCTCAAGGACCCAACAGTGGCAGCTTGGAATAGGTGGAATTTAAACCCTGGACATCTAACGTATTATTTCTGAAATTATGGTCTGCTGCATTCCCCTTCTCCTTTGAAAAGTGGGATAAAACTGAAGTATCCAGAGTAAGCCCACACGGACACATGGAGAATATGCAAATGCACAGGCAGTGTTCAGGATAGAAATCGAACTAGGGATCTCTGGAGCTAATCAGTTGTGCCACTTTGCCACCCAATATAGTTCTAGTTTTACACACAAACAAACTCAGACTGCATGGTCCCAGCCACTGGGGATGTACATGCCAGTGTAGTCTTAGAGCTGGTCTCAAGTCTGGAGGTTTGCATCAGGAAGGAGACCTGGCATAATCAAATATGCAGATCATAAACCAGATTTCCGTACCAAGTCAGTTGAGACGCGGGTTACCAGTGGTTGCCAATGGTACTGTTGGCCAGCAGGATATCAGTGGAAACCATGTTACTGTTAGGTGAAGGAAGAGAAAAAGTGGTGTACGTTGAGAGTTGGAACTTTGATAATGGCAATATGACTGGTAACGGGAGAGAACTGGCTGATATGATGTAGAGGGGAAATGTGGACATACCAAGTGGAAGGTGACCAAGTGGAAGGTCACCAACAATCTGAAAGGAGATTGGAGTCTATAAAGTGCTGGCAGGTGACCGTGTAGCTTGGATGCTGGTCTCCAGGATGACTGTGGAGGTGTAGAAAAGAAAAAAGTCAGAGCTAAACCAGGATGGTGGACAAAGAAGAGGGAGGTGAGATAGGCACTGGATTATGGTGAAAAGTGGCATAAGATGAAGTGTGAGGTAGCAAAGGTTAAGGAAAAGGCCTTGGACAAGCTGTATGAGAAGGTGAACAGTAATGAAGGAGAAAAGAGTATGTAACAATTGGTCAGACGGAGGGACCTAGCTTGGAAGATTCTACAACAGGTTAAGATGATAAAATATGTGGATGGAAACGTACTGACAAGTGAGGAGAGTGTGAATGGGGAAAGAGTACACTTGTGAGGTGATGAAGAAAATGAGAGCAAGAAGGTTGGATGATATGGGGATAGTGAATCCGGAAGTGCAATGGATTAAAACAATGAAGGAAAACTATAAAGAGAAAGCAAAAGATGGTTGTCCCAGACAACATACCAATGGTGACATGGAGATGTTTAGGAGAGAAAACAATGGTGTTTTTAACCATATTATTTAACAAAATCTTGGAAAGTGAAGAGGATACTCAAAGAGTAAAGAAGTGTAACGGTACCGATTTTTTAAGTATAAGGGTGATGTACATAGCTGCAGTATCTACAGAGGCATAAATTTGATCACAAAATGAACTTATAGGAAAGAGTAGTTACAAGCAAGGCTGACAGGAGAGGTGATGATCTGGGAGCAGCATTATGGTTTATGCCAGGAAAAAGGACTATAGATGTGAAGTTTGTTTTGAGAGTGTAATGGAAAAGTATATAGAAGTTCGGATAGAATTGCATTGTGTCTTTATGGATCTAGAGAAACATACAACAGGGTGCCAAGAGAGGACTTGTGTAATGAGTATGTCCGGAGTGGAAAAGAAGTATGTGAGGGTGATGCAGAATATGTGTGAGGATAGTGTGACAGTAATTAGGTGTGTGGTACAAAATATACGGATAAGTTGGAGGAATTTGGAATTGGGATTGCCTCAAGGATCTTCTCTGAGCCCTTTCTTGTTTACAATGGTGACAGTCAGGTCAACAGACAAGATAAGACAAGAGTTACCATGAACAATTACGTTCACAGCTGAAACTGTGATCTGTATTGTGAGCAGAGGGCAGATTGATATGAACCTGGAAATTTGAGGATATGCACTGGAGAGAAGGGAGATGAAAGTCAGCAGGGAACAAAGCTGAGAACATGTGCGAGGAATGTGGCAGAATGGAGCAGTTGCAAGGAGTAGAGGTGGTGAATATGGATGAGTTTAAATACTTGGGGTCAAAGGTTCAAAGTAATGGAGAGTGTTGTAGAGAGGTGAAGAAGAACAGTGCAGGCAGATTGGTGTGGGTGGAGAATAGTGTCAGGAGTGATTTGTGATATAAGAATATCTGCAAGAGTGAAAAGGAAAGTTTACAAAACAGTAGCAAGACCAGCTTTGTTGTATGGCTTAGAGACGGTGGTGTTGGCAAAAAAGACTGGACGCAGAGTTGGAGGTGGAAGAGTTGTAGATGCTGCCATTTTTGGTGTGACAAGGAAGGACAGGATTTGGAATGAATATATTAGCGCAGACAGGATGTTTCTAGGCAAAGTGAGGTGAGATAGATAGTTTGGTCGTGTGCAGAGGAGTGATGTCGAACATCAACATAAATCAAATAATAAAATGAAATACATTCATGAAATTATATAAAATAGAACTAAAAAGCAGAAGTACATTTGTGTGCGCAATATTTGTGCGACACAAGTTGTAGTTCAGTGTGGAAAATAACAGCTGGCCACAAGAGTGAGTGCAAATCTCAAGGATGTTGCTTAGTGTGCACTGTACGTGTTCATTCCTCACTGATCAGACACAACAAACAGCTTCACAACATCCAGTTTGCACTGATAACATATGTCTGCATTGTATTCCAGTTTAAAACTTAATAGATGTATAAAACCTGACTAACACTAAACAAAATAAATGACAACTGAAATAATATAAAGATCATACATAAAAAACCTAATACTGTGCTATAACTGAGGGACTGTGGTGGCATAGTAGTTAAGGTCCTGGATTGATCCAAAGATCAAACCCCATCCCTTCCAAGCTGACACTGTTTTGTCCCTGAGTAAGGCCCTTGACCCACAATTGCTTGAACTGTAAGTCTATATCAGAAAATATTGCTGGTACACATGAAGTGGCGAATGTCGTCCACTAGGGGGTGTAAACTAAAAATCAAATGCTTTTGAAAATTGAGTTGTTTTCTAAAGTATTATATTTCACCTAGTTCACATGACACATGCACTCTAAACTTTGAAAACACTCCCCAAATTTTCCGTAATCGGCACCATGCTGTGCAGTGACACGCACTCATCATACATCATTTTGTGCCAGTTAACCACAAAAACTGAAGTAACTGTTTATTGTGGCATGCCAGACACCATAAGCGAGTCATCTGTGAGCAACTTCTGTTTGTATAATCCATCATGTGCCAGTGATCTGCTGTTTCTCTTTTTCCTCTTTATCGGAAGACTGGTCAAGATGCCCTGTCATTACAACTGATTCATCTACACTACTACAGGATTTGTCACTCGTCTATCAGAGCTTGCCACTGCTAATCATTTGGAGACCTCATATTCGAGTGTGCAGGCAGCTTGGTGAAGTTTCTGTTCATATGAGTCAGTGACATACCAGATATAGTTTATGCCTGTCTGGAAATACAATGTACTTACAATGGTGCTTGAAAGTTTGTGAAAATCTCTATATAAATATAATGTAAAACATTATCAGAATTGTCAGATCTTTCAAGTCATATTTCAATAAATGAGATAAAAATATACTCATTGACAAATAAAACAGCAAAACTCAGCATGCAGTTATATCTCAGGCAGATATATAAATGATTACTGGTGTGGTCTGATTAGACACTGGGTCTTGCCACAAGAGGTCATAAAAGTGCTTCCTCCACTGCCCTATAAAAAGGCTCTCAGTGCTTACTTTGGGTAGTGTGAGAGATCCTTGACTGCTAGACATGCCTCTGCAATCCACTCGAAGACATTTTGCCCAGTTGACAGACAACAGGCTCCAGACGGACCAGACATGGGATTGTTTGATCAAGCCGACAAGCACAAGCAGCTCCCACAGTTTCATTGTCCACCATCCGGACACAGGTGGCAGCTTCACTACACAATCTTGTCTCTGCCCGTACCATTTCCAGGCACCCATTATGTGTTCTGCCATTGCCAGTCAGACAGCGTCCGCTTTGTTTGCAGTGGTGTCATGAACGAGAAACCTGGTCTGCTATGGACTGGAACTGTATCATCTTTAGCAACAAATCCAGGTTCTGTTTGGGATCCAATGACAGCCAGGCAGTCAGTCTTCATGGGCACCCAGGTGTATGTAACGAACAGGGATCTATCAAAGTCTGAGGTGTGTCATGATGTGGATCAAGGCAAGAAGAAATTAGATTTCTGAGGACCTTAGAAAAATTATTGTTGATTCTTATTAAAGCAGGTTATAGAAAGTTAGAAAGTCACTGCTCTCCAAAAAGACCATTGATCTGCAGTTTGAGATATTGAGACTCTCAGGTTGCCAGTGTGACCTCTAATGCCCATGGCAAGGCCAAGGCAGCCCATGACTCTGATGACGCCGCTGTAGCTTCTGTGTCACCATCTGTGTCTCCTTCAGCCACTGGGGTTCTGGAGGCTACAGCCTCATCCCTGGTGGCTAATGCCAGCTCATCTGCAGCCATCAAGACTGTCATGCCAGGGACTAATAGGCCAACAGACTTTGTGTGATCCATAGGACTCTGGTTTTAAGCATTGTGCCATGGCCTCTGACTTCCTGGCTGCCTCATGGGCATCATACCGTGTCTTCATGTCTTGCGTGTCCTGTGTGCACCCCTTCCTGGACCTCATTCTCATGCTCCCACTGTTCTGGCCCCCAACTTCACATTGGTGTTCAGTTCCCCTTCCTTCAGGTGGCCTGGGTTCTTTGCCTCCCTCTCTCACTCTCTCACAATTTTCCTGGGTTTCTTCTGTTTCTGTCCTTCATGCTTCAGAGCTGTGCCTTATTGGGGCTTTTAATGTGTGGTGGTGAGCCGCATCATCCTACATTGCTCTTCCCTGACCCTTTTTGGCTTCCACAGCAGACTGTTCAATTATACCCTGTTGTGCTTAGCATATATAAGCCCTCTGCCTCAAGGACTTTTGTCTGTTCTCTTCACACACCCCTGGTTTCTTGCCTCATGGTACTCTTCATACTCTGTCTGGTTTGTGGGTTCATTTCTGTCTTTATGTTTAGTTACGTCTTGTATGTTAGGGTGGTGCAGTGGCTCGGTGGGTAGCACCGTCGCTTCACAGCAAGAAGATCCTTGGTTTTATCCCAAATGGAGCGGTCGGGGTCCTTTCTGAGTGGAGTCTGCATGTCTTCCCTATGTCTGCGTGGGTTTACTCATGGTGCTCAGGTTTCCTCCCACAGTCCAAAGACATGCACCAAATTAATTGATTACACTAAAATTGTATGTATGACTAGTCTCTATGTTACCTTGTGTTTTGATGTAACCTTGTGTATGTTGCTGAAATGGACATTGATGCTGATAGCCACGTTTAATAAACCCAATTAACAAACAATCCTGTATGTTATGTGTTAGCCTAGCCTCTTTGTGTAACTTATGTGCTCATGTTAGCGTTAGCATTGCCTGGTGGCTGTTAGCACTCCTGTTTGTATTAGCACCTTGTCTAGTATTTGCATTAGCACTCCTCTTTGTATTAGCACTCCAGTTTGTTCCTGCACTCCTGTTTGTATCTGCACTGTACGTTTGTGTTAGGACAGCGTTAGCTGCTGTTGATCTGTCGTGCCCTCATTTTTTAGTTTGTTAGCTCTATTGTCAATAAAACGAGTTATCATTAATATAGTGTATTTATATACTTTGTCTGGACAAAGTCAGTAATTATGCCCATATTGGAACACACCAGGATGGTGAAATGTGATGCTGTTAAAATATTGTTTGCTTAACATGCCATTGTTTGCTATGAAGCGTGTAACTTGTGCTGCTGTGTTTACCAAATATTTCTGACTAAAGATGAATCACATTTCTGAAACTGTTTTTCTTAACAGATGTTGGTTTTAGTCTGCTTACTGTAGGGATACAAATTTTGGTCAATTCTTTTAACTGAGAAGACAAACATCATTAGTCAGAAGAATACCAAAAAGCCTATAACAACTAAAAAACTCAATAAAACTAACAATCAAATCAGTCTTTTATGTCAAGTAAGACAAACGCAATAAGATAATTGTTTGTTATGTTGGAGAAAATGGTCTCAAACTTCTCAAGAACGTCTGTTTAGGCTGACAGGCAGGTGATGCTCAGCAACATTTACCAACCATGAGTAGCCACCTCTAAGCATATTATTGTTTTTGTAAGAAGAGGTTTCCTCAACCTTGACCATCACTTTTCTCTTTCACTGTCACTCAGTCACACACACACACACACACACACACACACACATCGTCTTTCAGTTTTCTTCTGACAAATGGAAGATTACATAGTTTCATTTAGATGAGTCAAGAGTAGAGAAGTGCGTTCTCTCATCATTGGTACACTGTGAAACCAGCCAAACGCTTATTTGAAAAATGTCAGAGGTACTAAAAGAATATCCTGCATTTTCTAATAATGTGTGTGTGTGTGAAGACTGCAGGGACTAAAATGTCCTGACTTTGAACAATAGTCCTAATTTCACATGTTTTTCTCCATCTCTGACAAAGCAAATAATGATACAATTGCATAATCTTTTAGGTTCTCTTCCCCAGGCTTACAATATTTCCTCATTTCACTGTAGCTGTGTGTCTTGCTAGGCAATGGTACATCATGAGGCTGATTTTAAGAGGTGAACAGGGATAATGTATCCATTATTCTGAGTCAGAGAGTTAACAAGCATGCTGTAATACTCAGTATTACTTGTTGGCATAAAAAACAATCACTTTGCCCTTGTGTAGGTCTTCTATATGTAATCACAGTAGTTACTGAAGAAGGTGTAATTGTACTTAGGTTTATACTCTGTAAAGCCAGTCTGTCTTCATAAAGGTGATTCCTCTCTCCTGTCTGTCACAGCCATCATCCCTCTGACGGACTCAGAGCACAAGTTACTAGCACTACACTTTGCTGTGGACCCGGGCAGAGACTGGGAGTGGGGGAGAGATGACAACGACAATGCTAAGCTGGCAAAGTAAGACCTATCAATCTCTTCATCTCTCTGGCTAACATCCACATTTGGGCTTACCGGCTCTGCTGGGTGGCTCTCTCAGTCCTTGTTTACTTATAGACTGATTGTGGAATTTCTCATGTGAGGGATTTAGCTGGACTAAATCTGGCTGTCAGCAGCTCAGTGGAAAACAGGGAGAGCCATGCCATTTGAAGTTCCCACTTTCCTAGAAAGCCAGCATCCTACACCATAGTGATAAAACCATGTGAATATGCTTTATTTACCTAAAGTACATATAAATGCTTATTTTTTTAAAAAGGACAGCTGCCTAAAGCTAACACAATATTATAGACATATCGAAGTGCCACTTCTAAACTCACAAGCATGATTTCTAACTGGTTAAAACCTGTTACAGTGGTTTGTGGGTCTAATGAATCATCATAGAGCAGAAGTCACATTTTTCACTGCCAGGAACTAGCCAGGAAGGTGAATAAGTTTATCCTGATGGTGACATCACTATCTTAGTTCTTCTACTAAAAACAAGCATTCTTCACTTATATTGTGTTGAGAAGAATTTCTAGGGATGGGAATGATTGTAAAATAATAATTTTCTCTCATATTTGTTGCGTGCCTTTAATCTAATTTATCACAGACATTTATTCTTAAGCCTTTTAAACATCTTTTCCAAAGGCACTACGAAATATCACACTGTCTGCAAATTGTTCCATGAAATCAAGGCCAAATCAACATACATACAGAAATACCGTCCCAAATGGATCCCCACGCCGTAATAGTGCGTACACGCGTGTCTTTATGAAGAGTACAAGGCTAGTGTGGAGCTGTTGTCAGTTTACTTCATAAGTGTTCATAGATCCTGGTGTTTAAAGCGAGCTAAATATGTGGAGTTTTTATTAATTTCCTAAAATAAGCGTGCCAGTTATAAATTAGCAAACCTTTAGTACGTTCATGACAAAACATAACTGATCATAACTGATTTCTTTGTTTATAGAGAGCACTTAACATGGTTTAAAAATGAAGCTTCATTCAGAATCACATGTGGAAAACCATACTACAACCCCCAAAGCATATCATAAAACATTAAAATGAAAAAAGGTTGGTACAGTTCCACAGATGAGTTTCCAGAAACAAAACTTGTGAAGTGTTCTCAAGTTATTTTTGAAGTTAGTTAACCACAAGCCAAAACTTAACACACAAGTGAAATGCCACTTAGGTTACTTTAAGTTCCAAGCCTTCATGCACCTACTGTCTTGTTTTGTATTGTTATTTTGGTTTATGGTTTGTTACTTTGTTTCTATGTATTATTTAGTCTCATGATTTGTAATGTTGAAGTATTTATCCTCATATATAACTTTACTGTTAAGTTATCCATTTCAGTGGTTGGATTGATGGTTTTTCTGTTTTTGCAATAAACATATAAATGGTGAATTTGAAGCAATTCATCAACAGGACTTGTTTTATGAATTAAACCTGATTATTGTTTAAACAGATGACATTATTTAATTTGTTTAAGTGCATTCTGAATTGCATACAGTGGTGCTTGAAAGTTTGTGAACCCTTCAGAATTTTCTATATTTCTGCATAAATATGACCTAAAACATCACCAGATTTTCAAACAAGTCCTAAAAGTAGATAAAGAGAACCAAGTTAAAGAAATGAGACAAAAATATTATACTTGTTCATTTATTTCTCGAGGAAAATGATCCAATATTACATATTAGTGAGTGGCAAAAGTATGTGAACCTCTAGGATTAGCAGTTAATTTGAAGGTAAAATTAGAGGCAGGTGTTTTCAATCAATGGGATGACAATCAGGTGTGAGTGGGCACCCTGTTTTATTTAAAGAACAGGGATCTATCAAAGTCTGCTCTTCACAACATGTTTGTGGAAGTGTATCATGGCACGAAGAAAAAGAGTTGTTGATGCTCATCAGGCTGGAAAAGGTTATAAAACCATCTCTAAAGAGTTTGGACTCCACCAATCCACACTCAGACAGATTGTGTACAAATGGAGAAAATTCAAGACCATTGTTACCCTCCCCAGGAGTGGTCGATCAACAAAGATCACCCCAAGAGCAAGGCGTGTAATAGTTGGCGAGGTCACAAAGGACCCCAGGGTGACTTCTAAGCATCTGAAGGCCTCTCTCACATTGGCTAATGTTAATGTTCATGAGTCCACCATCAGAAGAACACTGAACAACAATGGTGTACATGGCAGGGTTGCAAGGAGAAAGCCACTGCTCTCCAAAAAGAACATTGCTGCTCGTCTGCAGTTTGCTAAAGATCATGTGGACAAGCCAGAAGGCTATTGGAGGAATGTTTGTGGATGGATGAGACCAAAATATAACTTTTTGGTTTAAAAAGAAAAGCGTTATGTTTGGAGAAAGGAAAACACTGCATTCCAGCATAAGAACCTTATCCCATCTGTGAAACATGGTGGTGGTAGTATCATGGTTTGGGCCTGTTTTTGCTGCATCTGGGCCAGGACGGCTTGCCATCATTGATGGAACAATGAATTCTGAATTATATCAGAGAATTCTAAAGGAAAATGTCAGGACATCTGTCCATGAACTGAATCTCAAGAGAAGGTGGGTCATGCAGCAAGACAACCACCCTAAGCACACAAGCCGTTCTACCAAAGAATGGTTAAAGAAGAATAAAGTTAATGTTTTGGAATGGCCAAGTCAAAGTCCTGACCTTAATCCAATTGAAATGTTGGGAAGGACCTGAAGTGAGCAGCTAATGTGAGGAAACCCACCAACATCCCACAGTTGAAGCTGTTATTTATGGAGGAATGGGCTAAAATTCCTCCAAGCCGGTGTGCAGGACTGATCAACAGTTACAGGGTTTAGTTACAGGATTCCAGTTACAAAGGTTCACATACTTTTGCCACTCACTAATATGTAATATTGGATCATTTTCCTCAATAAATAAATGACCAAGTATAATATTTTTGTCTCATTTGTTTAACTGGGTTCTTTTTTATCTCATATTAATGCAGAAACATAGAAAATTCTAAAGGGTTCACAAACTTTCAAGCACCACTGTACTTGTGCTGGAGTTTCCTTGAGCATTCATTCACTCAGCAAAGCAGATAGATTATGGAGGACCATATGGCCATGGATCATTTCATAATTTCAGCTCTTAGTTTATACATTCAAGTCATGTATAAACCAAGAGCTGTGAAAGTCGTACCTCTTTCAGTATTTCATTATCTTCTCTCTTTTCCATTTTAGTCTTATCCTGTCATTGGAGGCTAAGCTAAACCTCCTGCACAGCTATATGAATGTAACATGGATACGGATACCATCAGAGACAAGGGTATATAACGGCACATGATCTTAACATCAGTGTTATGAAAATTGCATGGCTAAGTCACAGAATGTCACAACATGCTTTAATATTTGTTTTCTTCGTAAACCCTTCAGGCTCCCCTTGCTCAACCAGAATCACCCACCGCCTCCGCAGGTGAAGATGTGCAGTCTCTGGCTGAATCTATGGATTCAGACCGCGAGTCTGTCTGCAGTAATTCCAATGTCAACAACGGCAAGTCTAGCAAAGAGAAGGACAAAGACAAGCAGCGGAAAGAGAAAGACAAAGCTCGTTCTGACTCTGTAGCCAACAAGTTAGGCAGCTTCAGTAAGACTCTGGGCATCAAGCTAAAGAAGAACATGGGAGGTCTTGGTGGCCTGGTGCATGGCAAGATCAACAAGTCCACCGCAACTAATGGCCGTGCACTGGAGAGCAGTGAGCAGAAGATCAAGAAAAAAGACTCCAAAACACGTAAAGAGAGTAAAGAGGAGTCGGGCCAGTCAACCAGTACGTCATCGTCTGAAAAAACAACCAGCCCGTCACCTACTGACAGAGCTTCGGGTAACTCCTCTGCAGAAAGACAGCTCAGTTCAGGCAAAAGCTCAGATGAGCGGAATCTAGACAACTGGAAATACAGCACGGATGTCAAACTGAGTCTGAACATCCTGCGAGCAGCCATGCAAGGAGAGCGCAAATTTATCTTTGCTGGCCTCTTGCTGACCAGCCACCGGCACCAGTTCCATGAGGAGATGATCAGCTGCTACCTAAGTAGTGCGCAGGAACGCTTCAGCTCTGAGCAGGAGCAGAAGAGGAAAGCCGAGGCCGAGAAAAAGCCCCAGACAAACGGAACTATCAAAAAGCCCGAGCAGGAGAGCACAATCCAGAGAGAGCGCTCGGATAGCTCTCCTCCGGAGAGTTGCTCCCCTGTTCTGCATCCCAACCATATCCATTCACTGAAGAACCCAGGAAGAAACAGTCCTACTCTTAGCGCTTCTCCAATTCCTATCCCGAACCACACCTCAACTTCAGTACCTCGCTTATCTATGTCTCCCATCCCCTTCTCCTCCCCAAGTAATGGTGCTAACAGACCTGAATCCATCCCGGTGTCTGCCCACTATAGCCATACGCCACCCATCCAGAGGCACAGCGTCATCCACTTGCGGGATGGTAACATACAGTCATCCAGCTATCAGGATGAGCCCTATAGACTATCAATAGGGACTCTGAAGACCTGTGCCACATATCCGCAGCAGAACCGCTCACTGTCCTCTCAGAGCTACAGCCCGGCACGCATGTCCGGTATCCGCGCCGTCCATGCTGTTGATTCCCTGTCCTACAACATGGCCGGTGAGCACAAGTCCCACACCTACACCAACGGCTTTAACGCTGGCCACATCCGGGACAGCCTGGAGTTTGCTGACGCAGAACTCACACACCACACATGGCTCAGCCACGACAAGTCCAAGGTCCGCAGTGGAACTTGCCCCATGTACTGCTTCCAACAGAAACGATGCAAGAGGGAGAATTGCTCCTTCTATGGTCGGCCCGAAACGGAAAACTACTGCTCCTACTGCTACAAAGAGGAGCTGAAACGCAGGGAAAGGGAGGGTAAAGGTCACCGGCCTGGATAGCCCTGCCTACCCCAGTGCATTCAGCACTGGTGTGTGTGAAAAACTGGCCTTAGCGAAGGACAACAGCTACACCATTCACTTTCTGTGCTATGCCAGTAATAGGAAATACTAGCATAGCAGTTTTCTATCTGTTTAAGAATGATCTTTTATTCTTGTTACCTTTCTGTCAATAGCAAAATGACACTGCAGTTAACAGTTTTGGCCAGAGATTGTGCTGTTGTTTTCTTTGTTTGTCTGTCTTTTGTCCAGATATAAATTCTTTTACTTGTTCTAGAGTAAAAGCTCATGTCTGTGCATTTTGCTCAGTCTATAAAGTTAAATTTGTTGTATTAGCTGAAAGAGATGTAAAAGCATTTGCCAATCTACTCTGAGCTCCCCAAATGCTAAAGGGTAACTCGTTTGAATGCAATACTTCACAACATAGCTCTTTGAAATCTCAATATCCAATAACATCTTTCTTCTGTTCTTTGCAAATAATTAAAATGAGAGGGCCCACCATTGACACGCATGGGATTTATTTTAAAAAAGCAATAAGTCTGGTAACGACTGCCCCTCCCTCTTTTTATCTATGCATTCATAATGTCAGCCATAACATATTGTCTTTGTGTAGATCTGAGTGTGGTTTTATCTGTCTGGATGTGAGAAGATTTTGCCGAAACTTTTCTTTGTGGTTAATCAAAGTGTGCTACATGGTATTGTGGAATATGTGATGTACTTTGGATTGTGCAGCACATAATTGCTCCTCTATGTACACGGGTTTGCATTCCATTCAATCTTTCCTCAGTATCTCCTGATGCATTATGTTGCCATAGCCGTGTGTTCCAGTGCATCACATTCATCTTAGAAGTGGCTTGTACAATAAAACTACTTGTAACAAATTGAAACAATTAAAGAGTAACTATATGACCAGTCTAATGAATCAAAAGTGAAAAGCAATGGAACACTCCAGTTTGTCATCATGAGTTACACATTGGTTGCTTTTGCAATGACTGCCTCTTAACAATCAGTTGGGGCCAAAAGTCTGAGTCCACTAGTGAAGATCCTTGTTTGGATCTTTGTGGAGAAGGATTCATACTGCAGCAGGATAATGACCCAAAACACAGCTCAAAGCTTTGAAAAAACTACTTGAAGACCAAAGAAGAACAATGAGCACTGACTGTCATGGACTTTCTCCACAGTCACTGGACCTAAACCCCATTGGGCATTTATGGGGGCACTTGAAGACAGAGAAAGGTGAGCATTCAGTAACATCACAAGATGCTCTTTGGAATATTTAGAAATTGTGTTGGGATAACATGGATCATCTGATTTACACAAATGGAGTCCATGCCAGCTCAAGTGCACACTGTCATTACAGCAAAAGAGGCAACATACCAAATACTAATAGATTCTGAAGTTGATCAAAAGAAACTATGCTGATTATATGGTTTGTAATGAAAACATGTTAAGATAAATTTGAAAAACTGAAGCATTTTCACTAGTGCTCTCAAACTTTTGGCCCCCACTGTATATTCTGTAGCACATAAGCAGTTCCCCTGTAAATTGTCCAACAAGGCCACATGAGGAATAAGCTGTAGCAGTACGATATTCTGCCCTTTGTGTTAGTGGTTTAAATGGAATTGATAAATTGAAGGTCACAAGATTATTGTAAACATATTAGATCAAAATTAGTATGCTAAAAAATTGCCTGCCCTACAGCATATGACAGACGTTCACAGTTGTCCCATCACTCTAAAGCTTAGCATACAGGAAAGACAGGCTTTGGTTCCTGTGTCAGTGGAAGCACCAAAAGCTTTTGGAGCTTGACAGTATCGTTATTGCTAAACATTTGGGTGGATCTCTCCTTCTGCAGAGTGAATAATCTGAGAGCACCACTCACTGCTGTTCAATGTGAAGTCATTCTTAATAACTTTGCATGGTCTCACACTGACTGTCTGGCGCTCCTAGATATGGATGTCCATCTCCTGTATTTTCTTGTCTCAAGGTCCTACCGTGCTGCCCTCTGCATTTCCTTCGTCCCTTCTTCTACCCTACCTCTTGTCCTCCTTTCTACATGACACGATCATGGACTTGCACTGTCTTAGAATTGTAAAACATGGTTTTGTATTCATTTGAGAGTTTTACACTAAATTGTTCATTTGCACATAGGAACTGATGTAAATAGACAAGAAAGAACAAAACATGATTAGTTTGTTGTTAACACTGGTGTCTGTGTAATGTTTTTTTCATGCGTGTGAGCATAATAGCCAAAGTGAGTGTGACTTGAGCAAGCAAGTTCAAACACATATGATTGTGTTTGTGTGTGTGCGCCTACCCTCACTTTCCTGTAATCTGAGTAACACCAAACAGTCAATATAAGTGCTCAGATTAGACTGTCTGCTTGCCCATGTAATTGATCTCATGCAATAAAAATAGACTTCAGGATATAGTATACAATAACATATTTCACTTTTTTAAAATTCTGCTTCTTCCTGGACAGGGTCATGGGATTTCCAGTGCCTGTACTGAGAGAAGACAAGGCACAGGCTTAAGTGTGATCTGGATGGAATGCCACTCTAGTGCAGACCTTAATAGGGGTCGCTGTTGCAGTGCCTGGGGATGATCCTCCAACTGACCCCACTTCCCTCAGACACAGCCAATCGTGTCTGCATTTTAGGCCCTACCTGACCAACAGTGCACTGCTGGGACCCTGATCACAGCAGTGGTGTGCTAGCCAGTATACTATAAGGTTCACAATTATTGGTACAATTAGTAAGGTTGTGTGAAACTTATGGGTGGCACAGTGGCTTGGTGGGTAACACACAATCACAGTGAGAAGGCCCAGGATTCAGTCCCAGGTGGAGAGGTCTGGGTCCTTTGTGGAGTCTGAACTTCCTCCCACAGTCCAAAAACATGTGTGATAGGTTAATTGGTGTCTCTGAAGTGCCTCTAGTGTGTATGTGCTGTGCGATGGACTGGCACTCCCGTGACCCTGGCCAGAATCAAACAGATAAGAAAGTGGAAGTGGTAAAACTTGTGGAAGATGTCTTCGTGGGTAGCCTAATCTCACACTTCAAATATGAGAAAACGTTAAGGTTTACTAAATGTATTACGTTTTCCTGAGTGTTGAAAATCTGTTAAGCACTCATCCATATTTTATTTTTTCAATAAAATATATGGAAATTTAAGGTGACATAGAAGCCAGTACCCCTTAGTCATTCATGAATGTGGGGAAGATTTGACAATGCGTAAATGAGACAAGTGTGTTGACCATCACAAGACAGACAGTGTCTATAATAAACAGCTACTTGCCTGAGAATGCCCATATCCACTTTTGGTAGAAGAACAACACAACCTTTTTAAACCCGAACCTGCCTATAAAACAATGCTAATATATTTTGCCTCCATCCATAGTGAGTATCAGAGAGACCAAAATCTCACACAGATGGAAATTTCTTAAAAATATAAGCACCTGGAGTTCACTAGATGTTACTGAAACTTTTACTGCAACTGGATCCTGGGTCAGATGACCATAGATGGTAAACATAGCAACAAACACTCAAGATCAGTTTGGCATAAAAAGAAAGAAAAGGAAAGAACCGAGTCCCCACTTTTCATTATGGTCAATGATCCATGGTGTTTTTGGTGCTGTTTTTGGTTTCCTCCATAGGCCCTATGACCCTTGTTAGGATACAGGGCAACATGGACTAGATGAAGTACCAGGGGATCCTCAATGAAAATCTGACTGCGTCTGCCAAGAGGTTATATGTTTCCTAAAGCACAATTAGGCAATACATATATTCCAATCAATCGTTTGACAGATATATTCCAATCAATCGTTTGAGTTTCCTAAACTCAATGCCAATGAAAACCTGTGAAGTAAACTAAAGAGGCAAGTCATCAAGAGGTGGCCTATAACTGAGAATCTGGAGAGATACTGTGTTTGAGGAGTGGTTCAGACTCCTGGCTCTGTGTTCTTTGAATCACATCAAACATTAGACAGAAGACTCAAATCGAAGACTTATTCATTAGTAAATGCAGGGGTGCCAATAATACTGAGACATGGAATTCTTCGGAATTTGTTTTTAACTTTTGTTTATAATGTAACCACATTAAAGAAGAGACTGTTGTATTCACAGTGCAAAACATTCTGTAACTGACTGTATGTCTTATCCATTTTAACCCATTCACCCTGCCTTATTTCAGATGAAGAATTCTGAGGTCACCTGTGTCATAGCTGCTCTGTGGCTCAGCAGCTAACAAAGAACACTTTTCATCCTGACACACAGTATGCATAAATCCCACATTTGATACATGCATATGGAAAACATGGCTTGTCTGGTATTTGGGACCCAAATCTTCATGTTCTATAGAAGCACTCTTGCTTTCACACAAGAAGTATTAATGAAGTAGACTAGCTTGTTTCACATTAATAAGTGTGATTATTAGAAGAATAACTATAAAGATGGGATCTTAGTGTGCTGTGTTGGATCTACATTGAAAAGCAGACATTATCAGAAGTTCAGTAACAGTTCTAACACATTGTTCTAACACAAGAATGTTGGGGTGCAATATGGGATTTCTGTGTACAACAAGTATGTATGTGCAAGATGGCTGCTACATGTATCCTGCATTTATTCAGAGAATCACTTGTACACATCTCTCCATGTCATTAAAGCCACACACAGACATAAAAAATAACATTGATTAATGTTAGAAAAACAGAAGAAAAACTTAAATGAATAACTAAATCAAACCAGAAATACTTACTTACTGTAGTCGTCTTTAAAAATAAGCTACGGACAATTATGCCCCCAACTGGGGTAACTGTACAGTACTGTACATTAAATGAGAATTTATCAATTGTAACATTAAATAAAATATGTGTGGGTTCAGGTGATGAATGCTCAACAGGCTAACCTCCAAAAGTTACCATCAAAAGTGCCTGCAATGGGCACACGTGATAGAACTGGGCCTTGGAGCAATAGAAGAAGGTTGTCTGGTCCGATAAACTACATTTTCTTAATCAACACGTGAACAGTCAGGTATATGTGCAACATGTACTTGAGGAAGTGATGGCACCAGAAAGAACTGTGGGAAAAAGACAAGCCGGTGGGGAGAGGGTGGAGCTCTGGGTAATGTTCTGCTGGAAAACCTTGAGTCCAGACAGGGCATTAAGTTAATACCTAACACCTACCTAATGATCATTACGGACCAGGTGGGTTGGCTGATTACTGTATGCATTGTAGAATTAAAATTAGAATTAGGATGTCTAGAAAAAAAATAAAATAAAATTTTTAGTTAGGGCAGTATGAAGGTGAAGACAATATAAGTTTCAATACAATGTAAAGACCAGTATAAGGTGAAGACAATACAAAAAAACATGTTAATGTCAACATATGCATCATATGAGCTAGTAAATTGCTAAACATACTAGTACAGCTTACAGTGCGTTTAAGTAAGTCTTCCACTTCATGAAATCCAGTTTGTGCCATTAGTCAGAAGTGCTTAGGAGAGCCACCCCAAACAACTAAAGCCTGGAGTTTACATAGTTTTAGAACGGCATAGCTGTAAATGGGTCTCTGTTCCAATACTATACACTATGTACTAAAAAGCTTGTCAAAATGGTAAGAACACCATAAGTAATGTATGAATTTAGTGTAGTTTCATGCAGTTGTGTGTGGAGTAGCATAACAATCTAACATGATAACCCACCATCGCACGATCCGTGTTCCAGTCCTGAAGTTACCTTCCAGTCACAATTGGCTGTGTCCCTGACGAAGCGGAAGCTACAGCGACCCTGCTGGTCCCATCCATGACATGCCTTACACCTGCCCCCTTTGTTCTCCAGGGACAGGCTCTGACACTAACCAGGAAAAGGCAGGGCTAAAACTTTAAAAGAAATGCAGCCTGGTACAATTGTATACTCTACGTGACTGAAACTTGCATATCTGAGCACAGCGGCAGAGTCACTATGTCACTGGGTTCTAGAGTTTGGGCTCTTCTGGTTCAGACAGTGACTTTAATGAACTGCTTCAAACTCACCCATTAAAGCACTATCAGTGAAAGCTTTTGGCCAGTTGCTACTGAGGCATGTATTGAGGCATCGTTTTAAAATAAGTTTCAAAAACGAGTTCCCACATCATATTATTCCTTGTGCTAATCGTAGATATGGTACACATGGCATGGATGGGGATTGAAACAGAAAAAAAAACTCTGGAGAGTTTCTCTAAAACTGATTTAGGTTTATCAAGTTTTATGTAATTTGGAAATTATAGTAGTTGGCTCAGTTTTAGTCTAAATGTTGGAAAGAAGTTTTACTTTGGAAATCTGTGTAAGTGAGCTGTCTGAGATCAAGTGAGAGCTGCTAGAAAAACATACTGTGTGAACTTGCTGACACTGTAGAGGCCACGTGGAAGAGCGAGGCGAGACAGTGGAAACAGCTAAATGGTTTTGGCTGGAAAGCTGTGTGTGTGTAAGAGAGAGAGAGAGAGAGAGAGAGAGAGAGAGAGAGAGAGAGAGAGAGTGTGTATTTGGCTGCAGGGTATGGAGAATGAATATCCTCTCTTTGTATTTTTCATAATTTATGGTAGGTAGTGATATTAGCAGCAGACTAACACACCACACACACTGTTCAGACACAACACACGCTCATTAGGACTGACAAAGAGACAGCGGTTGAGATCTCTGTTGCCACTTGTACGGGAGCAATTTCCCTATGAGAACGCTTATCAAAAACACTCATTATCAGCCTTGCTTTCATGTCAGTTGCAGGCACATCTGTCACTGCTTCCATGTAACAACACAAAAAAGGAATTTAAATACCTCTGATGAATATTGATGCCTGTTCGGCGCCCAGCTCTACTTTAAAGATTGTTGAATGAAACTCAGGTAATAGTGTGACTCCAGATTTTTTATTTTTATTTTTTATTTATTTAAGGCTTATTGTATGTCAGTCATGAGAGTGTGATGTTTTTATGTTGTTTCAGAATGTGACAAGATCATTTAAAGATAGGTGGGCCTGCGGGCCTGTGTAGGGATATGATAGATATATATATATAATTATATATATATATATATATATATATATATATATCGTATATATATATATATAAACTAATTCGATATGACCATGAGTGTTGATATAACCTTGTGTCTGTTGTTTGAATGGCCAAACAAATACATATCTATGACTGGCAAAAAGTATGAGAAGTAGGATTATCCGTCAATTTTTGAAGGTGGAAAATGGTATTTTCAATCAATGGAATGACAATCAGGTGTGATGGGGATCTTTATATTTAAAGAACAGGGATCTATCAAGTCTAATCTTTATAACTCATGATGTGGAAGGAGGTTTCTGAGGTCATCAGAAAATAGGTGTTGATGCTCATCAAGCTGGAACAGATTACATCTCTATAGAGTTTGGAATCCATGGGACCACAGATGTGTGTACCAATGGAGGAAAGTCAAGACCATTGCTGCCCTGCCCAGAAGTGGTCAACCAACAAAGATCACTGCAAGAGCATTGCATATTATAATCCAGAGGTCACAGAAGTCAGAATGATTTCTAAGCACCTAAAGGCCTCTTCCAGATTGGCATTGGCAACAGTGGCATTAGCAACGTTTCCTGCAAATTCTAAAAGAAAATCTCCAGACATATTTCAATAAAGCATGCAGCAAGACAACAACCCCAAGTGCACAAGTTGTTCTACCAAGGAATGGTTAGAGAAGTATAAAGTTCATGTTTAGGAATGTCAATGTCCTGACCTTAATTCAAAACGAAATATTGAAGAAGGACCCAAAAAAGTGAGCATTTCATGTGATGAAACCTGTTATCATTCCAGAGTTGAAGCTGTCCTATACAGAGGAATGGGCTAAAATTCTTCCAAGCCAATGGTGCAAGGCTCAACATTTACTGGAAATGTTTAGTTGCAGTTATTGCTGCACAGGTGGTCACACCAGATGCTGAAACAAGGTTTCACAAACTTTTGCCACTCACAAATGTGTAATATTGTATTATTTTCCTCAACAAATAAATGGCAAGGCATAATATTTCTGTCTAGTTTGTTTAATTGGGTTATCCTTACCAACTGTTAGGACTGTTGTAAAAATCTGATGAAGTAATACTCCTCAATTCTAAAGTGTTCATAAACTTCTAAGCACTGTGAAATAGTAGCTTATTGGTTGTTTATGTTGATTATGTGGTTATATAATTGGTGCTTTATAAGTCAATTATTTCTGACAGTCAGTAAATACTTGCAGTGTTCTTGTGGGTTCAGAAAAATAAAACAGAAAGCATGGCGAATTTTGAATGAGGAAATGGAGACAGGAACTGTGACCTTACTCAACATTCTTCTTTTATATGAGACAAGCATAATGAAAGAAAATTAAAACTCTGGTGAAGATGACAAAAAAGAAAGAAGTAAGAAGGAAATGCCGTGAGATGAGGCCAGACTACTTGACTCTCTTTCTCTTCTGTTCTCATTTCCAGCACAGAAGGCAGCGTGTGACAGTACGTGGTAGTGTGTGTGCCAGTGCCAGCCGGTGTCGCCCCCACACAGATCAAGAGAGAGAGAAGGAAGGGAGGAAGCTCTGAGAGGTCACACTACACAGCAACACCCACTGAGAGACGCCCACACACAGTCTGAGTCCGTCTGTCTCTCAACACACTGGGCACCACCAGCCTCCCACCACCCACTCTCTCTCTCTCTCTCTCATCCTCTTTCCTTCAGTCACACGCTTACACTATCCACTCTCCTCTTGTCTTTGTTTCAGCCCACAGACACTCTGCAGGTTATAAATTCACAAGATGTCTTGCAGGCATCATTCTGCAGATACTAATAACACATGAAATGTTTATTCATCTACGTGTTACTCATCCTGCATTCATTAACTGTACTTATACACCTAACGCCATGTGATAGACGGTAAAACAATGCCAAAGAATAAAGCAGACCAGTCTTTCATACCTCCACCCCCCAAACACACGTGCACACTCCTCCACCCACAGAGTCGTGCTCAGTAGAACATGGTGTTCTCTGGTTTTTGCAAAGCTGTCCTCATATGCCCCTCCTGCTGCTGTGTACTCGTACTCATTCACTGTGTAGGAGAGTGCTCAAGTTCACACTTTGGATTCTGATATCATCGTCTGTCTGCACTTTTAACCACAGTTTTTCAAAGGCAACAAGGTCAAACATATGTTGGCATGTTAAACAATGAGTTTTGAATGAGATATCACACAGATATCACCCAGCCTATCACATGTCAAGGCTTGTGGACTCTGATGCCTTGTTCCATCCTTTATAAATATGGAGGTACGATCAGGAATAGAATACTGCTCCTCACGTCCAGACGCCTGTTCTCACTTTGTATAGTTTTTCTATAGCAACCGGACCCAATCTTTCTGTAATTATTGTTGAGTAATTGTCAGTTGCAGGCTGACAGGATATAGTTTCTCGGGGAGAAGGGGGCGAGGATGCTGAGTCTCCTGGTGTACTCATAATAATAGTGTCAGAGGAAGAAAGACAGTAAAAGAAATTCACAAGCTGTGATCTGAGCCAGTTTTGCCTGCCACACACATCTCCTGCTTTGTAATTAGACTTAAGAGTGGGGAATATATTAAATGTTATAGCATAAACACAAGCGAACTCACATATGCCCACACACACATCTCTTCCATGGCAGTGGCATGGACCGTCAGAGACAGGAGGTGGGCAGACTGAGTAAGGCACAGACCAGCCAGCTTTCCCTCTGAATATTTTTAGCACCTTCTTCCTTCCTGTTCAGCTCCAAAGTGATGGAGACCAACAGAACAAGGACAAACCAGTCAGTGGGTGGCTGCGTATTCAACGTTTTTTCTTCCAACTATTCATAGCTAACTACTATAAAGTTTGCAGTTTTCAGTTTATTTCAGGTTTCATTTTGGATAAGCATAAAGTTGCCTAGGTCTAGTTACCACCTACACACGTGAAGCCCAGCAAATACGATACATTATCTTGTCAGTGTGTTCAGATGGTTTCTCCTTCTGCAGTTCTGCCAGTACCTTAACAAGAAAGCACAAGCAGCATCAGTTACAGTAAATATTTGCATGGGTGCAGTCACTGAAGAACAAGGAGTACTTCCTGCATGCACACACATCCACAGCCAGTCAGGACACAATCTTTCACGTAACAAGCCATCACTTTGCATGCATTCATTTGTTCTCAGCTTTTATTGGTGCCATGATAAAAACAACTACACCCAACAGCTGTAGCAGCAACAGCTAGGTTCGTGGAAATTACTGAAACAAAGAATAGTTCTCTTCCTACAAATCCAGCACGGGTGTCATATTTCTTCTTCGTCGTCGTCTTTACTGAATACATGCTGGTAAGATGTCAAAATATCAGAATCTGATCTGTTGGGTCAAAGAATATTATAGTGACAAACCACCAGTGTCATTACAATTTAAATAACGTGATCTGTTTTGGATTTTTATATTAGTTTTAGTTTCCAGTTTCCATTTAACTATATATACCACATGTATTACATCATGTTATGAGGGTGTCACCGATAGACCTAAAATGAAAAGTAAGTTTATCTGGTTGATTGTGAAACAGTTCATTCATAGTAGTTAATTGGTCTAGTTAAATGGTTAATCAGTAGTTGTGTGGACTGTGGTAGCCTAGCGGTTAAGGTACTGGACTATAAACCAGAAGGTCCAGGGTTCAAATCCCACCTCTGCCAAGCATCCACTGTTGGGTCCTTGAGCAAGGCCCTTAACCTACAATTGCTTGGATTGTAAGATTGTATCAATTGTAAGTCGCTCTGGATAAGGGCGTCTGCTAAATGCTGTAAATGTAAATGTCTACAACTAAAATGGATATACAGGTAAATCTGGTTTTATTTTTTACCATTCGTAGTTTTCTTAAGTTTTCTATTATGCTTTACTTATAATATGCTCTTTTAGTTCAACTTATTAAAATGTATAGCCTACACCACTGACCAAAAATGGTCATATCGGTCTTGGTTACTTAGTGATAGCTACCCTCAACTTAGTAAGAGCGCAAATCCTGTTATTAAGGAATCTACCATTTTCTGTTAGTAAAGTGTTTTCTAACACTCAGTGAAAATTACCTTCTGACCTGTTTTAAACAACACTACTTCCTTGCACATGTTCTGCAAACACCTGAGCTGCTTTTATGCATGTATGCATTGCATTTGATCAAGTTAAATTCAATTCAATTCAATTAAAAACAAGAACTCAAGATGAGAAATAACGCACACACACGACTACAAGGAAAGCTGATTATTTATGCATTTATTTTCAAATCTAAACTTCACTATTTCATGCATACAGGTTGACACATACATTATTTGACAAATTCTTGTTAATTCTCATATTTGCATAGGACAGAGTCACAATATATTTGTCTAGCATGTAAAAATAATGTCATAAAAAGGTACAGCAGAGCAACGATGACCAGCAACATTAATAGTTGGTAGAACTCATGGGACTGGACAACTTTAATACCCCATTGTAGTGATCTGGTTGTTTGAGAATCTGGTGCTGTATGGCGGTTTTTGAATGAGGTCATGGAGACAGGAACTGGCCATAGTTATACGATTATGAGTTGTACAAAGAGCTTTACAGCAGTGTGGTAGCCACTGGAATAGGCATTGCACGGTGAAGTAGAAAATCAAGCCACATACACACAGGAAGCCTAGAGGACCAGCATGAGGCCACTATGGCCTTGCTAAAACTCTGTAGAATATTTGTTCATTTTACAAGTAGACAGTTATTAGCTTTAGAAAACAATATCACTGCTGTGTTTGAAACAGTCATTTAAAATTGGTTGTGGACATTGGAAATTACAAGTGATTACTCTCGCAGAGACAGAAGAACGACATGAGGAGCCTTGAAAAAAAATGTATATATGACTAAAGTGGGTTTTTTTTGGATTTTGGTCTTTTATTACTTGTCAAACATCACAGGTGCTGAATGCACTTTATAAGAAGAGAATGGGGGAGGAGTGGCTTTGTATAGTAAATCAGTCACGCGTACCCATTAACACCTGCTATGACAGCAACCTCAACCCTGCTGACACCACTGATCACCAAATGCTTCTAAAAGGGATTTGTGTATTTAGAATGCGACCACACAGATTAACAGATGACCAGACTAACACAAATGACCACATGCTTTAAAAGCATGTTTCATTATCGGTGGCCATGAGTAAGCACGGGACAGCGTATTGCCTTTACAAGCAGTGAAAACCTAGTTTATTCCTCCTTAAACAAACTATTTTGAGGCATTTATGGTATGAATATGATGCCAGTAAAAACAAAACCATGTCCTTTCGCACTAGTAAACATTTACATTTTCATTTGGAGGAAGTCTCCAGTAATTCCTCAAATTTGCTTATGCTGAAAGATGATGTCAGAGGTCCCCCCTCCACCTGACCACACAATTACAGGGGGCAATTTATGCTGTCACTCACACGTTCTTTGGAATAAAATTAACCTGCACAAACACAGTGCTGTTATACCTGTGAATGCCATTAATTTCAGGGTTAGTATAGAAGAACTCACAGGCAGTGGGGGTAATCAACAGTCTTAACAAGTCTAAATCTTCAAAGATATGTGTTACTGATGAGTGGCTCAGTTCAACCCTGCCTTTGTTTGTTTCTAAAAGTTAACAAGGTCTCCTTTGTCTCCGGAACTTCCTGGAAGAAACATTTGGGAATACCCCAATGAATAATGTATTTTGAAGAATATACAGTCTTTCCTTTCAGCAAAATTGCTTAATGTGCTTTGTGAAATGGCAACCTGAATTCTTGCTAATGCAAAGCAAACATCTACGCACTCATCCAGAAGTCTTTGGTGGCAAAATTGAAACCAACGAACCCAATATTAGTAAAGGTACAGTGTGGGTTCATTTGCTTGATGGCTCAAGTGGCAGGTCATGGTACCACATTTGCCCATGTGTCAAGCAACAGTTCCACGGGCCTAACCCCTGTTTTGCATGTCTGTCTTTCACCTATGGGATTATCTAAAAAATAATATGCGCACCTGCAAGTACAAAAGCAAGCAGACTTGTAAGATCCCTTTTCTCAGAAGCTCTGGGTGTTCTGCTTATCCTGTCAGAACGTGAACGCTTGTGTATATTCTTTATAGTAGGCACCATCAAATAGAGAATAGGCTAAACATTGTCTAAACAGCAGAACAAAAGAGCAAAGTTAAGGGAAAAAAGTACCCAAATTAACTAGTCACAAATGTATTTTAGTAAATACATCACAGTCCAAAACAAAACACAAAATAAATACAAAAATGTTATGAAGATTCTATGCATTGGCTTGAAATAAGCAGCACATTTACAGCAAAAGCAATTGCAATCCTTTGGAATGGTCAGGAATTCACTTCTGATTAGCATAACAAAAACATCCAAGAGTATAGGTTGTTTAACCACGTGTGTTTGGAATTGTACAGCAAAGACAAAATACGAAATCAATATAATCAATCAGAGACCAATATAACTAAAGCTACACATAATCACAAAAAGGAAAAAAGGAGTTAAAATTAAAATACTTGTGTATCTAATGCACACCATTCAATCCTGTACAGATACTTAAAAACACATCACTCATAGAAAACTGTACAAGGTTATTAATTTAACATAATTGTTATCTACTTATGGAAGAAGCATATACTTGTCTAATTTGCAATTTTTTCTGGACTTACCACTTCAATGCCTTTGGCACTCATTCTCAGACAATATGCTATTAAAAACCTAATGACTCAATGAGCACTTTATTAGGAACACTGTACTAATACTGGGTAAGATCTCCATGTGGTGGCCCATCTGCCTCAAGGTTCAACATGTTGTGCATTCTGAGACTCTTTTCAAAATTGTACAGAGTGGTTATCTGAGTTCCTATAGTCTTTCTGTCAGCTCAGACCAATGTGACATCTTTCATCAGAACTGTCACTTAATTTATGTTGTTTTTCTTTATTGCACCATTGTCAGTAAACTCTAGACATTTTTCTATGTGGAAATACTCAAACCAGCCCATCTGTCACATCAATCATGCCACGGTCAAAATCACTGAGATCACACTTTCCCCAATCTGTAGCTTGATGTGAACATTATCTGTAGCTGCTGACTACATAAAATCTGCATGATTTTATTTATGACACTGCTGCCACTCGATTGGCTGATTGCATGAATGAGCTGAGCATGAGTACAGCAGGTCCTAATAAAGTGCTCACTGTACATTTTAATCAAAATGTAAAACATTGATAGCATATTTCTAGCAACAGGCAGAATATATATTCATATAATGTTTTTATGTGGTTAAATGCAAGTCACAATTCAGCTTTCATGATGGTTTTCTTATTGAAGCAGATCTTTTCAGTTCCCTACACAGATATTTCAGATATAATCGACAATTGGCCCCAACTTCAGTTAAGCACTCTAGTAACAAAATACTTCATCTCCATGCCCTTATGAAATCATTTTCTAGAGGTATGAGTTTGCAGATCCATAAAGAATAACATGACAACATGACATCCAGTCAAATATGCGAATGTGAATAATAACAAAACGTAACAATAATTCATAACATGAGACTACCTACTCACAATGTAATGGTCTCTATGATAATGTGACATACATTTCAAAATCTAATGCTAATCAGTCTCATGTGATGCATTACAGAATAGCACATTGTTAACTTCACTGCTTTATCCCTCTCCCCAGTCATAAAGGGAAAAAATACAGCTATATTCTGCTTACAACAAAAGATTCAGTGTCTCTGGATAAAGAGGGAACTGTAGGGGGCCATGTCCCTATATGATAGCATGTTGCTACTTTCATCTCGGCTAACTCAGAGGAAAACATGAAGAAGAAAAAAAAAACAATAATCAAAACTCATAATTACACGTTATCATTACCAAAGAGAAAAATGAAACACTAATAAAAAAAGACAAATATATACAAATACACAAAGCCTGATGAATCCTTAATCACCAAAAACTGGCATGAAATCTGAATTGTAAGCTAAGAACATAGAAAGTACAGTTTTACCCCAGACATGCCTCCATTTTCAATGGTCTCGCTTCAGATTCAAGTAGTTTTGGTACAGTGAAGATCATGAAAAATACAGATTTCTCTTGTTACATACTTAATACCCAATATTATGCACCTATGTAAGATATTAATGGTCAGTGAGAAAAATTGGGGGCCATTTAAACATGCTATCGGCTATGGGCAGAGTACATTTTCAGGCAGGGAAGAAGCACGCTTTGTACTCAAAACTGACGAGCACTACGGAGAACACGGAGGTAAGCTAGGGCATACCCACTGCACATTATGCTCAGCTCTACGTGAGCACGAGCAAAGTCTTACGTCAGCAGATATGGAAGAAAAAGGTGTTATTTAGCTCCGCACTTAGGTTGGCTCATAACAGGCTAGCCTAGAGAACGTTTAGTTAATAACCATTTAGGTAATCAGTGTATTTATTGGCTTAGTGTTCCAATGTTACACCGCAGTCACACCAGAGCCTTGCAGTTCTTCTCTCGGCGAAGAATTCGTGCCACGAAGCTACCAATGGAAGAAATGCAATTGTCTTCAGGTGTGATGTTTTATCGTGATTTCAATTTTAAATTCAACGTTCATAAATTTAGGGTTATGAAATTACGTCCAACATATACATAAATTTGGACATTAAGTTGTTTTTTCTTTTGGTAATCTACCTCACAATCCTGCCCGAAGTAGTCTGCTACCAAGCTAGGTAAATTCAACATGGACTAACAGTACAAAGCACAAAACAACAGTTATGGCATCTATTCCAGCCTCCCACCTGAGCACAAACTCTGTGGCCACCTTGCACATTTGGAATAGTCAGGTTGGGAAGTAATCAAGTGTAGAGGCTTGATACTACTAACGTTAGTGCTTTCTCCATGTTGGCCACCTCTTTAGGGGCTAATGCAGAGGGGCTAATGAACTACAACTTGGGTCCAAGCTCACTAGAAATCTGTAAAAGTTTTGCTTGTGTAACCCTAAGCCATAATTCATGAAAACGGACTAACACAAAGCTAGTGTGCTGGCAGAATTTGTCTGAATTCAACATCCTGTAGCACTACAACTGTTGGAAGCACATAACGTAGTAGCGAGAATGCTTTACGTGTGGTCTGATGCAGGAGAAATGTATTTGTGATGGGGTATTTATTTTATTATGGGAGTTTTCTTTATGCATGAAAAGGGAGAAAGCCTTGATTATATGTGCTCGTTTTAAATGCTTGGGTTGAGCAGTCTTGGGGGAAGGGACGGAAAGACGGAAGGGAGGGAGAGTGGAGAAGGGACAAGGGCTGGTATTCACAGGCTTCCACCTGCTCCTAAAGACCAGGAGTACCACATCCTCAGCTGGGTAGTGCCACTGTGTCCTGTGCCTGTCTCTCTCTCCAAGAAAATGGATGCCGGCTAAATAACAATGTGAATGACAAGTGCAAGAGGGATAACCAAAGAGCATGTGAAAGTGTCTGTGTCAAGTAGCTGAGAACGTGCATCAGTGTGCACACGAGTGTGAGTGTGTCTGTACGTGTGTGAGGCAGTGCCCAAGGAGCTTAGACAGTGGCGCCTCTATACATGGCAGTTTTTGTGAATCTCTAACCCGAGCTGATGAGGCACAGCTCTGAGACATGGCTGGTAGAAACGCAAGTCCATCTCAAACTGATCCCTCACCTTTGCAGGCTTTAACGAGGAAAGGACGGCAAATCACCACATAATATGAACGTTTTACTGCATGAGTTCGATAGCATAACATTGTACAAAAGGATAGAACCCCATTTTGACGAGGATCAAGTTTGAAAGCAGCTGCTGTAATGATATATTGAGGTAATGCGTTTAGCAGCAACACTGACTGTTTTTGCCAGTGCGTCCGCGACGGTAAAGAGGTGTGTCTGTGTGGAGGTCTGTATATGAAAAGAACATGTAAGATACCAGTCATCTGGAGTTGCATGGCTTTGTGCAGCCACTATACTGAAAGTAAAAATAGGACTAACTTGCTCTCTAATGGTCTCCAAAATATCAGCCATATAAATGAAAAAAGTCTGTGTACAGTCCACTGTGTCAGAACTGGAAAACACCTTCAACATCTCCTTCTAGTCTGCTACACAACTACAGAAAATTAGATGCCATCAGATGCGCTCAACATTTTTGAAAATTATTCTCATCAGCTCATTATTCTCCCCATAAGCTTTTACTGTCTGTTCTCAACTTCTTGCCTTGCGATATCAGATGTCCTGAAATTTGGATGATATCCAATCAACACGCTCCATACACTGCCCTTTTTAAGCAATCGTTTAATAATGAAATGCCCCATTTTCAGGTGGTAGTTAGCAAGTGGGACTGGAGACAGGTGCCATGCAGTGGAATGGGGAACTGTACTCCAGTCAGAGAGGCAGAGGGGAGAGCTCACTGGGTGTTCCTTTTACTGACCTGCTTAACTTATGATAAAACCCCCATCTTTATCTGGTTCCCTTGGGGTTGGCCTATTCTTTCCTGGCTCTTAGAGATAGCCACATTTGTTCTTCGTACAGGCATCACTCCTCCCTGCTGCCCAGTAACCTAACCCATCCTCCAACCTCCCACAAGACCAATACTCCAGCCTACATTTAGCCTGCCCAGCCCATACACCCTGGAGACACCCTGCTTTGCCTGTCCCATCCTCACTCTGTCTTTGTCTTGCTGAAGAATGAGAAAAGCTCCACTGAAGTTGCTATGAATAACCCAAGTTGGGATGTAGGCATATACTAAGCAGAGAGCATCAGCAGCAAGGGTGGGTACAGGTCCCAGGGCCAAGGCATTTGTCATTAACAGAAGCTGTGCCAACATGACTCTCTCTCCCAGTTTTGGATATCACTCGCAGAAAAGCACATCTGTCCTTACCTTCACATGCTAGTCTTTGGTGGTTCCTGCTTGTGTGCTTTTTCTCTTTAGAGCATTTTATTTCAAGAGCAAAACAGGGAATCTAGGAATCCCTTGAAAGATATGTTATAACTGTACTGTTGTGAAAAACCCTGAAGTTGAAGCATGTGCAGTCTTTATGGTGCAGTGCTGCTGCTTTGAAACTTTATCCTTCATGTTTTAGGGGATTTGGTTCAGTCATGTAAGGGAAGCAGTGGGCAGGCTGAGCATGTAAGGGCAGTTGCATCACCTACATTCA
This sequence comes from Ancistrus triradiatus, assembly GCA_025084515.1. Classification (NCBI taxonomy): domain Eukaryota; kingdom Metazoa; phylum Chordata; class Actinopteri; order Siluriformes; family Loricariidae; genus Ancistrus; species Ancistrus triradiatus. Next base: position 155,737 of record JAJAGP010001312.1, on the reverse strand, counting down.
CACAGCATATGGGTTTTCTATGGCTATGTTCACATTACAAGCCTTATTGCTTGCAATTCAATCAATTACGTTTCCAATATTTCTGCTTCATGTCTGAAATTAGCCAGTACCTGTCTGAAGTGTGAACAGACCTCTGCCCAGAACAGTCCATGAGTACACATTATCACAATAAGTGACATCATATACATGACCCACATGCATCATGAGCAAAAAAAGATGCCATTGACAGTCCATTTGCAGCAGCAACAAAGTTAACTTGCAGCAGAAGTCCAACGCAAAGACAAATTGCCCTGGGAATTGACTGACAGATAATCTGATATCCAATATTCCTTGATCTAGGCAAGAAAGCAAAAAGAGGCCGTGTACACACTGTTAGCTTGCAATAATGCGTGACAGTGATATGAACATGCACGGTGACTTGAAATGTTTAAAAAAAAAAAAAACATACACATACGTGAAATCCCGTTTGTCCATTTTATCCTTTTTCATTAGGGTCACAAGGCCGTATATTAGACTTGTCCAATCTAGGACCACATATGAAAACAGTTCAAATCTTATTTAAAGAGAGCAAAATCTCCTGTCAAAACAAACAAAAAAACAAATAGGATTTGTGCCACTTCATCCCTGTAATGTAAACGTAGCCATGGAAATGGGGACCCAGCCAGAACAACCTCCACAGATTCTGAGGGATAGCAACTTTGAAAAGAACAAGAAAAATACTTCCAGTCTCAAATACACAATGACTTCCTCTCCAGTCTAGTCCCTAACCTGTGGTACCATGTTTTACAGACAGATCAAATATAAAGTTCAGTTTGAATGACTGTTAAACCAAGTGCTAGTTTCCCCTGATGTGAAAACCAATATAAAAGACAAAAGGAAGAGTGCAAATTTACGTCGAGTGTAAGGCTGTTTTGTATGTATGTCTTCTCTTCATGTTCATTCTTTCAAGCTAACGAGGCCATTCCTGAGCAGGGCAAAAATTCAACCCCTGTTGAATTTCAGAGTAAAGTGATGTTTGTTTTGTGCAGTCAAGGTAAATAATAAAGGAGAAGAAAAGAAAACAACTGTCTAGAATCCTGAGGTGTGTGCGCCCCTCCCCCTAACTTGTTATAAATAAAAAGAAAAAAATAATAATTGTATACATACTTTCAACATTTTGTTCACTGGAACAGAGTTGATTAAATGAAAGAAACAAGTACACAATGGAAGCTGGATGAGGCCAGAGGCTATAAAAATACAGACATATGGTACATCCTGTAAATATTGCCATCTGGGAAAGGCATTTTTTCTTTTCGCTTTTCTGTGTTTTTTTTCTTTTATGTTGCACAAGAAAAAAAATTGCACTACATGAAGCAGTTATGTACAGTAGAGTACACCACAGCAAGCTACGGGATTAGCAGAGAGAGGTGGCTGTGCAACACGCCTTTTTCGATAGAAAATAATTAGAGGGAAAAAAAAGGAAACACAGCATGGAGCCACAGGGGGCGGAGGCCAGAAAGTGCGGCTGGGATTAAGGCGAGTTTGCTGGGCTGAGCGTTGGGCTGAGTGTGGGGCTGGAGGCATCCGAGCGACTGTAGTCGCTGAGCGAGCCAGGCCGTGTGCTGCTAGTGCTATTGAGGCCTGCACTGCCCCCCTGTTGCCTCTTCAGCATGGCAGGCTGGAAGTCGGAGTGGCGTCGCGCATGCTTCATCAGGTGGTCGCTGCGCATGAAGCGCTTGTCGCACAGTGGACAGCTGAACTTCTTCTCGCCTGTATGCGTGCGATAGTGACGTGCCAGCTCGTCTGAGCGGGCAAACTTCTTACTGCAGTCAGGCCAGGTGCATGGGAAGGGCCGTTCTCCTGTGACACACACACACACACACACACAGCTGTGAGTATTTACTCAACACTAACAGAGACATTTAGACATGTAATTATTATATTTTCTAAACACAGACAGCAGAAGTATATACATTACATATCCATGTATACAGAATACAATCTTAATCATTCAGCGTACAAACCTGCCTGGGTTCATGTTTCAGCACGGACAAAGCTAGCTTAGCTTGCTGTGCCTCCATTACAAGTTATTTGACCTTTTTTTCAAAGGCTTGCTTGGTCTTAAAGAGTCTACAGCCATCAGTAAAAACCGGTCAAAATGTGACAGTTGATGCGAACGTAGCAGCTTTCTTCCAAGCCTTATGTAGACAAAGGGTTCTTTTAGCACCATGGAGTCCTGCAATGCCCTTTGTATCCTGCCTGTCCTCTATTAAACAACTGCAGACATCCTGTTTTGGTTTTGTGCTGATTTAGGGTCAGTTTTCACCATATAATCAAACAGCATAGAACAGATGCACCCTGTTTCTGTTATAGCGGTTGAACTTAGAACCAGGATATCAGGAGTTACTAGTTAATTAATAAAAAGATAAATGGGCAGCCTGAAATACACAACCACCAAGCGCATCTGTGCTTTATTGCAACACAAAGATAGGCTGTACAACTCTGAAGTTAATGGTCACATCAAGTGATTCAGTGGGTAGACGCCACACTCACACGACTCATTCACGGCTTGAACCTTTTCATTTAACACGTAGAACACAAATCAACAGCCGACATGCAGATATAAAGATCCTGGCACTTCTCAGCATTTTATGAGGCGCTATAGAAGTGCATTGGCCCTTTCCCTTTAGCCTTCCAGCTGCAGAAAAGACCCGTGAGAAGTTTTATATACCATCGTTAAACTGAGTGAAAAGAACTAAACGTTAAAATAGGAATGCACAGCATTAGAAATATGTGCCGAGAGCATTGTAATTGGGAATAATCAGAAAAAATGTATGAGACCTAATGCAATGTATGTTGCACAAACTAACAGGTGGGTTAAACACATAGCCAACAAGTACTGGAGTCGAGACTAAAGTCATTGATGCTCCAAATATTCTTCACATTTTAATTAGGCAGCATGGAAATGCTAACAATGTTAAGTAATGCTAACCTGTAAGTACTCATTAGTGTCTCTTCAAATTAGAAAACAAGCCCCTTTCTAAAGATAAATCAAAGCAATTAAAGTAGGTTTTGACGCAAAGATATTCAAATCCAGATGGGCTAATATACCAGGGCGTGGTTTCTTCAGAGTTCCATTTGGAATGGTTGTATACAATCAGGGCTGAGTAGCATTGGTATTTATTTATTTATTTATCTATTTATTTATTGCTGGTGTTTTGGTGGAGATATATAGTGTTACATACATAAAGTATAATAATACAATACAATATATTATAATGTAAATATTACACAAAATATATAATAAATATATAATGAAAAGCAGAGCAACATTACATAATATTTACGTGGCTACAGCCAGTCCTACAGTCATGTGTGAGATCTTTAAAATTTAAGGGTGATTATGAAAATTATAATTGGCAAAAACTTCACCTGTTTTTGGCACATAATAGAACTTAATTCTACTAAACACAAGCTCACTATCAGATACAGTCTCTACTTCATAAAAGGGTGAAGATGTGCAAATACATGTACAAGTCGCAGTAAACACTCCAAAAGCTTGTGGTTCAATTCAAACAGCACTGAGGATAGATTTGACTTGCTGAATCTGACTATCAAGTGCATCGGTCACATCACTTTCATATTTTACTGCTGGTTTGATGCAGGAAATGGTGGTGTTTTCTATTAACATTTTTACTGGTACCTCCCTCATTTATTTCCACCTGCTTTTGCTCTGAGTGTAAAGCAGAAACCTGCTGGTGTGTCTAGATAACAAAACAGATGCTATGAGGATCTTTTTAAAGAACTTTGCCAAAGCTGCTTTTGCAAAAAACAAAACAAAACATTTCTTCTTCCCAATTTTCCCAAGCCATCTTAATAAACTTAGTTACAGTACCGAAATAAACTTGCTAGTTACAGAGCAAGTTTCAGTGGACGCGGAGAATTTTTTATCAAGTAGGCAACCAGACATACAAGCTTATTCTGTATGTTAGTGTACATTCTCTTAGGTGACCCACCAGCCACAACATTTTGGGGTGGTCGAGTGAGGGCAAACCCCCCAGCACCACCCATGTCGTGCAGCTGAAAGACATTAATAATGCAATATTACAACATCCACTCTTATATACTGTACATACTTTAACAGGTAATAACTAAACTAAGTATTAAAAATGTGCTGATAGACCAGAAGTTCCCAAAGCCTATGTACTGTTGTACTGTAAATGAAAATATATGAGCACTGGGCCAGTGGCCGTTGTGTCACCAATTACCTGTTTATCTTGTAACCCTGGACATTTAAAATGTAAATGGAAGGGAAAAAGTAGCCAGATATCTTGGTCATTGCGCAGAAAAGCTGGATAAAACAGGAAACTTATGAAGCGTGCCAGACTGTTCTATGCAACGGCCTTTGTTTTGAGGTTTTCCATTGGGCCCCATTGGAAAACCACTGTGCTACTTCAAACACACAGTGTATATGATTCCAGATTAGTGAGAGACACACTGGGGTCCCTTCCCCCATTGTGAAATGACTGTAAAGTGGAGAGAGCAGCATTAAATTCTACACCCCTCCCACGCCGTACACAACACAGTCAACTGCTTTAAGACTACACAGGAAGCCTGGTTTCCTTTCAATTTCATTAAAATGTAGTAATGTTTACCAAAATGTCTATGCTATCACTTAACCTACTTAAACTTGGTGGAATTAAATATTTTAGTAAATCAAATTTCTCACTGAAGTATCACACTGTTTGTTCATTAAACTCAAACTCCTCCTGGTGAAGAGTACAGTGCAGAGTGCAAAATCCGCTTTGAAGCCCCACAGACCTAATAAACATTAACCTGTGCATCTCTGAGGGTTTGTAGAGGAAACGTATGCATCTAAAAGGTGGGACAAAAACTAACGCCAATTGGACGAACGGCTTTGAATGCATCATGCTGATTGATACAAGGCAGGGTAGGTCCTAGGATTCATGCTGTTAGCATCAAATTCTGACCCACTCACCTGTGTGTCTCAGCAGAAATTGAGATTCAAAAGACTGGTCCCCTACTGTTGTAGCCCATATGCCTTAAGGTTTGATGTGGAGTGAATTTTTATATACAGTTCTGCTCACCAGAATTGTACAGAGTGGTTAACTGGAAACCTATTGACCTCTCATCAACAAGGCTCTCCTGTTCACAGAATGGTCACTTTCTTGATGTTTTTCTTTCTTGCACTGTACTGAGTAAAATCCCAGGACATCATTAGTTACAGAAATACTCAAATCAGCCAATGGTATGTTTCCACATGATCGGTTGATTAGATAATTGCATGAGTGAGTACCAGGGCAAAGGTAACAGATCCAACAACATTAATATTTCACTAGACATAAAGATGAGCAGGACCTGACCAGGGTCTCTGTTCTGGATGGGCAGTCGTTTAGAAAAAGAAAAAACAGAAACAAAGAGCAAATCAAGCTGAGAGAGTGTGAGAGTCTGAAAAAGTATCATATAAGCAGTAACAGATTAGACTGCAGATTGAATTCCTGATGATTCTGGAGAGTTTTCCAGTTAGAATGCATCCTGGCTGCTATCTGTTGTCCTGCTGCCGACAGCGATTGTCTAAAGCACATGTGAGTAAAGAGGCAGCTTGTGTGTGTGCAGTCAGGAGAAACCTCCTGACAAAAACGCCATACAGTTCCACCACACATCTGAAACAAGAGCAAACTGCCCATTCAGAAAGACTGCTGTGCTTAGGACTTTTTGATTGATTTTTGACATGTGACCATGAGAACATGAAGCTACACTTTCACAACCAAAGTGCAAACAGAGAAAACTAAAAAGTGCCTTTAAACACACCTATTTTCAGTGGGAAAATAATAGAGGCCACGGTTACAGAAATGGCCCACACCCGCCCTGAACTACCCTCCCTAGTGTGAATTTGCACAAAGCAAACGAAGCATCTTTCCTTGAATCTTCCTTCACAACCATCATTCTGTATTAAGTTTCGGGGGTTACGTGGGTAATGACAAGCATCACTGCACCACATGACCTGAGTTGCGAGTGCTGACGTTAGAGGCTGTGAGTAGGCCATCTACACGTTGGCAAGGAGCCAGCAAAATTCTAGCCAGCCTTTCTCAGCTAGTCCCAGCCTTTCTCAGAAAACAGGACATTAATTAGGGAAGGCTTTGGTTGTGGCTCTCCCCTAATGAACAAAGTGACCCAGTTACCCAGAGCAGCCATTACATCATGGACAAATTGTACTGAGAAGAGTGTAGCAAGTGTCTCTCCCCCGAGATTATATGATTATGTCACAGGTAAAGTACATAATATTAGCAAACCTTCAACATTTATTTCATGCTGGCATGTAAATATGTGATGAGTCCATGGAATAAGTCTGCTGTAAATGTAAGAGAGCACTGAAGTGCCCTAGCCTCCCCCAAAAATGCATTAAAATTGTGGTCAGACCTAAATAATAGCCAACAAGTTCACAGGATCCTGCAGAGAGCAGCAAAATTTGCCCTATCAAAGTAGGAATCTGAATCCCAGTGATGCCACACCAATTTTAGCTACAATTTCACAACACCACCTGAAGTACTCGTTATTGACTCATTTTTATAGCATCCCAGAAAAGAATGTAGCAATGTGAAAGTTCAGAGTGACCTCTGCTTAAGATGGGTCAGTGGGAAACAGGAGAGAGGCCTTTCAGGCAAACCATCTGCTCCACAGACATCTGATTAGCCCTGTAACTGGGCAACACTAAAGCAGACTGAACAACAATCCAGGAGACCTAATTTCAGTCACCTGTTCCGAGTAGAACTACTGGTAGGCCTGAAAGAGAACAGATAAAATTCCTCCAGCCTCTTCAGCCATAAGTCCCAGATGGTCAGTGGGGATGTGAGACAACAAGGCAGGCAGTGAGACTGCCGCTGGGTGTAGGTCTAATGAAGCCATCCTAACTGTCGAGGGATACAAGCCTCATAAAGTGCCTCACCCAACAGAGACCGTCTTAAAGTGAACATTACTGCCTCAGGTTCCTGACACATCAAGCCAGTCATTGCTTGTCAATGATTACCTTGGTCAGTGCCCACTTGGCCGATTTACCTTGTTGAATTACCACTGAGGCTGGTGGTAGTGAGAAAGGTCTATGATTAGTTGGTAAATTAGTACCTATTAAATAACTATTTTTTCTGCAACTAAGCTGCTAAGTAGCTCAGTGGTATTTGAGAATACCATTTAAAAGACTCAGTGGTGGAGAAATGGTAGCCAGATTAGTTGCTTGGCTATGTCCCAAATCAAAACTTCCACACTATATATTATGTCGAAATGCTATGGCACTATAATACATACTAATAAAGCATATAGTAAAAGTAATGAAAAGACCATCCATTTTGTATTTTAAAAAAGCATTATAATGTGTTGAAAAATAAAGTAGAGGTCAATTTTACTACGCATTTATTAGTCTCAGATGAAACGAGCGCAGTCACGTTTTCTTAGCATGCACAGGACTAACAAATCACAGTAAATATGAGCGTGACCTTTGCCTACATAATATATAATAACTATATAATATTCTGTATTTTAAACATCCTACCTAACATACTACCTAAGGGTCCAGACACACCAAACCAACTGTTGCTCATTAGCTATGCCCAGACAACTAAATTTCTTGCAGTGTTCCACACCATTGGTACTAGCTGACCCGTTATGGTTGTTCAACTAACTGAGAATGTTAAATTGGGTTTCCAGTCTTGTGGAAAAAAAAAGAGTTATTTGCTTGACTGTGAAAGTGCATCATGGCACAAATTACATGGCACCAATCCACAGACGGACAGATTGTGTACAAATGGAAAAATTCAAGACCATTGTCCAGGAGTGAGCAACCAACAGAGATCACTCCAAGAGCAAGGCATGGAATAATATCCAAGGTCACAAAGGAACCCAGGGTAACTTCTAAGAAACTCGCATTGGATAATGTTCTCCACCATCATGAGAACTCTGAACAACAATGTTGAGCATGACAATTACAAGACACCCTGTTACTGCTCTTAAACGAAAAACAATGTTTTATGGACAGAGGAGACCAAAATAGAACTTTTTGGATTAAATTAGGAGCATTATGTCTGGAGAAAGAAAAGCACAGCATTCCAGCCTAAGAGCCCTATCATAGCTGTGAAACATGGTGGTGGTAGTGTCATGGTTTGAGCCTGCTTTGCTGTATCCGGGTCAGGACAATTTGCCATCATTGCTGCATCGATCATTCTATGATGGAACAAAGATTCTACCCAGAAGCTTTAAAGTAAAATAAAGTTAAGGCTTTGGAATGGCCAAGTAAGAGTCCTGATCGTATTCTACTAGTGCTGGGGAACGACCTTAACCAAGCAGAGGAGATTCACCATATCCCAGAGTTGATACTGTTCTGTATATAAGAATGGGCTAAAATACTGACGTGCAGGACTGATCAACAGTTACCAGAAACATTTTTTGCTGTAATAGCAGATATATAATATCAGATAGTTTTCCTCAATAAATAAATTACTAAGTATAATATTTGTGTCTCAGTTGTTTAATTGGTTTGTATTTACCTTCTTTTAGGACTTATGCAAAAATCTGACAATGTTTTAGGTAAAATTTATGCAGAAATATTAGTGTTGATTGTTGTCAGTTTTTCAGTACTTTTCCAGAGCACGCAACTTCGTTGTCTGAAGTTTCACGCCCATTCACATTCTTGTGTGAAGTATCGAGGGATAGTGAGTGGTGTGAGCATGACTTGCAGCATGTCAAGAAAAGTTGAGCTGGTTTCAACTGTATGTTAATTGCATAGAGCAGTCACTAAACAACCAGGTAATAGCAAATGTGTCCACTGTCCATGCACAGCAAGGATGTGGCTACACACAGTGAAACCACAGTGGAAGGCCATTCGAACTCCAATTTGTTCGAAGACTGAATAAAATTTCCCCATAAGTCATGTATATAGGAATAATCCATTCCTGACCCCCAAATGTTTTTTTATTTTTTTTTACACGTACAAAGGATTACGGTAAATGCATGAATAAAGCAAGGGAATGTAATACAATGCATAAAATCAATAAAGACATGAAATAAGTAAAAATAAAGTGAAACTTTATAGCCAGTTTTGGCACTGGGACAGTGGAGCCAAGTCTGAGGGTGTGTCTGAAATTGCAGCCATAGACTGATATACAAAATATTGAAGTTAATATTAAATGTATTTTACTAGCTTATTATCATCACTTATATTGCTTGTATTAAAACACTTAGTAAGAACTCAATAAAAAACAATTCTAATTCACTTCTCATTCAATGTAAAAGCTTAACTACCTGTTACATAAAACACAAGGAATTTCTAAGAAGATAAACCATTTTGATCACAAAAATATCATTGCTGGAGTGTTAAAAGATAGCTAATCTTACCAGTTCAGAGTAGCACATGCTTGTGACACCACAAACTGTAACTTAACATTGCTACACAGACCAAGGAATCAGATAGGACTTGTCTATGTTGCAGCCAAGCCACAAAGACCACAGAAACTGAATCTGACATGACTACCTAATCCCCACATAGTCAATCAATTATATTTGCCCAGAAATAATTACTTTAACACTTTCACAGCTGATTATATTTCAAATGTCAATTTAGATTTAGCAGTGGATTTAGCAATGTGCATGCAGGAGAACAAACACAACAAGTTTTATTTATTGTATTTTCTTCATTGAAAAAAGATTATCAATGAAAAAATATTATCTTCATTAACAATATTTACACAGTATTGCCATGTATTTAAGTGCAACTAAACATAAGACATGACTCAACATATAACGCCGGCAAGGGAAAGGAGACAAACGCGGTTTATTAGAATTGACAGGCAGAAATCGAGGTCAAAACAGTCCAAGGTCAAAAAATGGAAGAAGAGAAATCCAACAGAGCCAAAAAGGTAGAGATGAGAGTAGAAGACTCGAGTTGAGACCGAACGAGATCAAAATCAGGTAAACGATACGAATATATCAGTGCTCATGAACTAGGAAAGGACCAAGTGACCAAGTGACTCAGCAACGAGATGGCTAAGAAAGAGAGTATAAATTTGGGAGGAGAAAAGACTGGAAGATGAGCAACAGGTGTAGAGGGTTAGAAGGAAGGAGAGAGAGAACGTGGCAGAAGGTGGCCATGGTCCACGAAGCTATCTGCAGGTGTGACACAACAGTGACGTGATATGAGGCAATCCTCAGTTGGTCATGATTGGTGCTAGTTCAGTGCCCTTAAGCCTTGTGCACTAGTTTCAAAATCTCAGATTTGCTACACAATGACCCAATTACTTGTGATCTATGACATTATGCGATCAATAGCCAACTGAAGGTTGTCCAGTATGTGATTTAGCAAATATCAGCACAGAGCCCCGACAACAAAATACCACTGTCTCTCAAAAACAATCATGCAAACTGCACATGTGACAAGTGGGAATGTGCTATTAACAACACACAAAAGAGGAAAGTTGAACGAAGAAGAAACAATGAGCAATAACAGTGTGTTGGAAAACACTGTATGGTTATGACATGCATAATGAATACATATGTGAGCAGTCTACAAAACAAACAAAATTAACTAAAAGGTTAGGGTCCGAGGATTGAATACAAGGTTGTTGTTACACTTGAAACACATAGGTAAATATCCAAACGGCACTATATCACACTGAGGCTCAGGAGTAGAAGAGAAGTACACTTCAATTGCTGAGCAGCACATTCAAAAGAGTAACTATACAACTGGTCTAGTACCAATTTAAGAAACCTTTTAGTATACAGTATGATATGAAACAGCTCAGGCAACTATTAAGCCTCTCCCCTGCATGTCAGCATTATACAAAACGTATCATTTGGATACCTCACAGTTTGTCTAAAACAAAGATTTAGAAAACTGTATCTAGCCCTACTAGTTAATTCAAACCCCAGTTCCTGTACAGAGCCAAGAGAAAGCCATAGTTCTCTGACCAACATAAACACGCCTATAATAGAGGTCTGGTATTGTCATGTTGGCTAGAAAGATCACAAAGTATTGGTTAGACACTCTGAATGAGGAACACAGCCCTCACCACATTGAGCTGCTGAGTTTTGCTTAGCAAGCCCAGTCATATCTGTGGCACTCTACGCCAAATGCTAGTCTTAGAATGGCACCATAACCATAGTGGCAGCGCACATTAGAGGGATGTAATTTATTCTTGCATTTACAGTAATGGCTGAGAGCCAGGCAGGAGACAGTCAACCACTCTTCTCCACAGTAGGTTAATGAGAAGAGGTCTGGAAAGACTGTGCCCTCTGCTATTAAACTGCCTTTCTGTTCTGATCCAGGATCGACTTGTCCTTTCCAAATCCACATCTGTATTAATCAGTGTCATCTGTGTTAAGAGAACACCATGCTGTTCTCAGATCAGTCAGAAAGGAGCAGTTTCTAGCTGCGTGTCACTTCTGCTGACGTAGCTCCATGACATCACTGCCAATCTTTTAAAGACAGTCATCATGGGAATGACTGCACTTCAGTCCCATAACCATGTGAGAAGAGGGATGTAATGCAGTGAGCCAAGTTATGAACTCACTGTGACCATATATACCATAAAAGACTCAAAACCACAAGCACTGGCTCAAGGACAGCTGGTAATAAAATCATGTCTGGCTTTAATTTTAGATAGGCAGCATTATCACTACATCACACAATGTGAAGTAAATTCTGAAAAAAATATTGAGGGCACTAGTGACAAAATAAAAAAAAGTTCCTCGTGTGGTTTGACCCGGACTGAAGAGTGCAGAGACTAGGAAGTGACACAAAGAAGTACACCTTGCGTGACTGTATCTGCACGACGATCTGTGTGTGTATGAATGGGAGTGTGGAGCAGGGGCTGTATAACCACAGATAGACTGGAGCTTCATTACAGGCTTTCAGTCTCCTTTCACTGGTCTGACTTTGAGAATATGGTATTAATGTCGTTGGCCATGTAACAAAGACATACTGGAGGGCCAAGTGTAATGATTTGAACTGGATTAGGCTTGCTGAGAGACCAGATGGTAATACAAAGCCATGTATAATATTTGCTATCCCATTTTCTCTCTGATAAACATACAAAAACAGATCACTTTTGATTCGCCTGTCTCATCTTGTGGTGCCAGAGTCATCTGGGTATGAACAATAGCATCAGCCTTGTGTGCAATGGGACAGCCTCTGCTGTCAGCCATTTCAGTCAGTCTTCCATTTGTGATAACCATAACTCACTCCACCCTCATAACTATCTACAGCCCTCAAACATAAGCACAGAAAAAAGCAGATACGCCACACAGAAAGGCAGTTACACCCATGTACGTTTTTTAGAATCTCGCATATCATCATGTTAGCCTAATCCATTTTCATTCAAAACCTGTTTAGCCTTTAGCACATCTGCACTGACACATTCCTTTAAGGGTTAACTAAGAACCTCCAAACTGTTGATGCTATTAGAAGTATATATCTACAGAAACAGTTACACAGATAGGTGGGTGCTGGGTACGTCTTGTCTGTGACCACAACTGTCTGTATCATTCTTCCTACTGAAAGCGAGTTTCTTTTCACTCTGTATGAGAAATGGCAGCACAACAGGCTGGTGCCCATCGGGTGAATGTGCCATTTCATCTCGGTCATCACCACACCTCTGACATAGATATACAAGAAATAGACCCAAGACAACATTCTGAGACAAGGAGGGGTCAAACACCTTGTACCATTAAATATGTCAGTGTGTATGAAATACGAAAGGCCACAGAAAGGATGTCTCTCTGTCAACTCTCTCTCACGGTGCTGGAAACATCAGAGCTTTGGGTCCAATAGCATAACACAGTTTCTGCAGATCATGCCGGCTGCACATCCATGTTGCGAATCTCGCATTCCACCACATCCCAAAGGTGCTCTATTGGATTGAGGTCTGTTGACTGTGGAGGCCATTTGAGTACTGTGAACTTATTGTCATGTTCGAGAAAACAGTTTGAGATGATTTGAGCTTTGTAGAAGATGGGTACACTGTGGTCTTAAAGAGATGGACATGGTCACCAGCAATGCTCAGGTAGGCTGTGGCATTTAAGCAATGCTTTGTGGGGCACAAAGCATGCCAGGAAAATACCTCACACGCCATTAGACCACCAAAACCATCCTGAATCACTTATACAAGGCAGGATGGATACATGCTTTCATGTGTTTACACCAAATTCTGACCCTAACAACCAAATGTCACAGCAGAAAACGAGACTCATCAGACCAGACAATGTTTTTCCAACCTCCTACTGTCCAATTTTGGCGAGTCTGTGCGAATTGTAGCCTCAGTTGTCTGTTCTAAGCTGACAGAAATGGCACACTGTGGTCTTCTGCTGTAGCTCATCTGCTTCAAGGTTCGATGTGCTGTGTGCACAGAAATGCATTCCTTGGTTGTAACGTGTAGTTATTTCTCAATTTCCATGTCTACATACCTAAAGGCATTGAGTTTCCACATTACAGAGTGGGATTGGCAAGTGCTGAGGTGCACAATGTATAAAAGTCACCAATAGTCCAAACTCCAACCTCCAGACATTAATATCAACCAAAGAACTGTGTGAGCTTCATGGCATGGGTTTAGATTATCTGAGCAGCTGCTTGAAGCCTTACATTACAAGCACAATGCCAAGCTTCAGATGGCGTGGTGTAAAGCAGACCACCACTGGAAACATGTTCTGTGGAGTGACAAGTCACACTTCTCTATTTGGCTGATGGAGTAGTCTGGGTTTCGTGAATGTAAGGAGAATGTTACCTGCCTGACTGCACTGTGCTGACTGTAAAGCTTGGTGGAGGAGGGATAATGCCATGAGGTTGTTTTTCAGGGCTTGGACTACAACCCTTAGTTCCAATGAAGGGAAATCTTAATGCTTCAGCAGACCAAGATATTTTGGACAATTGTATGCTACCACTTTTGTACAAACAGTTTGGGGAAGGCCCTCTTCTGTTGCAGCATGACTGTGTCCAAGTACACAAAGGAAGGTCCATAAAGGCATGGTTGGGTGAGTTTGGTGTGGAAGAACTTGACTGGCCCGCACAGAGCCCTGAACTCATCCCCACCAAACACATTTGGGATGAACTAAAACAGATTGTGAGCCAGGCGCTCTCGTCCAACATAAGTATCTGCCCTCACAAATGCTGTTTTGGATGAGTGGGCAAAAAGTCCCACAGACACAGATAAAACTCTTCTAGAAAGCCTTCCCAGAAGAGTGGAAGCTGTTACAGCTTGGTACTAACAATTATGAATTTAGAATGAGATGTCATAAAATTCCTGAAGTTCTAATGTATAGGTGTACTAATACTTTTAGTATATATTTATAGTGTACTGTATATATCTGTATCTTAAGTCTTACTGCAAAAATATCCAGCATTCATTATTCAGAAAAGACACAACTCATATTCCCTGCACATGCAGCTGTAAAAATGACCTACATCCAGTAAAGGCATTGACACAAACCGACCCCCCTTCCTCTGTGAGCCCAGTCTGTACACCATGTCCCAGGCATCACCAAGTGAACAGACTGTGCTGAGCTTGCATGAGACACTCCACTGGTGGCAGTATGAAACAGCAAAGCTTAAAAAATGCAGAAATACAGCAGCAAGATCCTCCCTTTCCTGCCAGGAGAAACTGACACTCTTGGGTTGGACACAGCCAGAGGGCAACAGAGGCACTGCCCAGCCAAGTACACAACACCTCAGCAGCTATTTTTCTTGAAACCCCTGCAGTCAGGGAAACAGTGCATTAAGGGGGTGGGGATGAACAGAGTAGCTTTCATAAGCATCTGCTGTCCTCTCTCATACATGCACCTTTCCACCAGAAATTTATGGTAGAGGTAATATGTGAATGCACGCCAGAGATAAAATGGTGAACGAACTGATGCTCCAATAAACCAAATGAAGACCTAGAACAAGTCCCAGGTAATTACTGGGTCAGCTCACGTGTGAGGCTGTGCTGATATGTACAATGTAAAGAGACACTCAGAGAAAAGTTTGAAAGTTAACTAATAAATGGATGGGGTAAATATATTTCACGAGGATGTGTACAATATATCTAGCAAGTTGTATGATTTTGAGAGAGACAACAAAGAAGAGTGCTTCCAAAAATCCTTTTTCTATAGGAAATTAGCATCTTTATCAACATGCAAGTTCAAGTGTGATATCAAACAGTAGCACATGGTATTAAAAGACTAATTACACAATGACGTTTGACTAAAATCAAACTCATAGTACTCATGTACTAACACCTTGCCCCACCCCCAGTTAAACTAACCCCAGACAGGAGAAATATCATCCAACTGGAGTGATGCAGAAATAAAGGAGCTGTTGGTATGTTTTGCAGAGAACAAAGACTAATTTTTATGAAAGGCACAGCTTAACATGCAGAATCATTTATAAGTGAATTATCTGCAAATCACTCAAAGAGACATTTTAATGCTTGGTAAACAAATGCAAGCATTTGAATTGTAAATTCCAGTAAATTCACCGTATGCAGGATTGTTACATAGACTATTATGTGTAACGGGTCTCCTGCATGTGAAAGGGTGCAACCAGGTAAATTAGTGTGTTTGAATAACACAAAGCTGGAAAATTACCAAATGGTAACCCAGTAATTATCTGAGTTTTGAGTGTACAAGGGGGTTGTGTGAGCTTAGGGTGGTTCAAGGACAATATATGATGTTGATTCTGGTCTATTACAGCCACCAACATAATGAATTGTTTGGTGTTTTAGATGTTTTTAATAAGTAAACTGTCTGTTGATTATGCTTGCTGAAACAAGAGCCCAGTCTACTAAGCCCAGTGGATTAGTAGATAAGCTTTCTCTTGAGGGTACCTCTGAAGCACAGAGGTGGGGTGTTTGGTTGTTTGTGTGTGTGTGTGTGTGTGTGTGTGTGTGTGTGTGTGTGGTTATAAGTACCGTATTTTTCGGACCATAAGGCGCACTTAAAATCCTTTAATTTTCTCAAAAATCGACAGTGTGCCTTAAAATGCGGTGCGTCTAATGTATGAATTAATTCTGGTTGTGCTTTCTGACCTAGAACCGATTGTAGATTGTACACGGCGCTCATAAATCTGTCAAAATGTTTTAGCACGGCCTTGGTAGTTACGAAGCTTAAGGCCACCGTAGTGCACAGCATCGCGGAGTAATACGGTATGTGCTTCAGCATTAGGGTACGTGCATTCAATCATTCATTTTCGAAGCGGGATTTCAAACACAACGCTATCGGTCACGCAGTACAACATGGACATAGAGCAGCTGTGAGAGAATTCAACATTAACGAATCAATGGTACGGAAGTGGAGGAAGCAAGAAGACGCCCTGCGCCAGGTAAAGACCAAACTGAGCTTCCGACGGAACTTAAGAGTTTTGTTTAATTTCTTGCGCCTTATAACCCGGTGCGCTTTATGTATGAACATATACCCGTTAGCAGTCGATCATTGATATCGCACCTTATAACCCGGTGCGCTTTATGGCCCGAAAAATACGGTACATACACCTTCATGTCCTTTGGTTAGGCTGTGTGATTAAAGTGCAGCCTCTCAAACATTAGTAGACTTGCAGCTTTGGTTTTTGTATTTCTCCAGTGAAACCATAACAATTTGGGTGCCACCTAGCAAAAATGGCTATTAATGAGTTCATCAGGGCTTCAAATGTCAGGGGTCTTTTACCTAATTAGGATCTACAAACTTTACAGTTTGACTATAAATTTACAACGCATTGCAACCTCAATAGTCTTGTCACAAAGCAGCTAACGTGGCCAGGTGACAGGGTCTTCAAATTGGAAGCCAGCAAGTTTTAGTGACACACTAGGCACTTTTGCACCTGAGGAACATTTTCATACGTCTTAGACCTGTGCCCTCTTTCTCACGTGTTCGCACTGCAGGAACTTTAAGCGTAGTTCTTAGAACGTCCTGTATAGGGACTTTTTTTAACCTCCTACTTCAAAGTAGAGTCTTTTCTCAGGTCATGTGAGGCAGATGTAGTGTTTTGTCCAGTCGCAAGGCATTGTGCTGAGCTCACCCGCCATGTTTACATATACTTGTACACCTGTAGCTGTATAAACAACAGGCCTTTGCGCTAAAAAAAAAAAAATAAAAAATAA
Source organism: Ancistrus triradiatus (assembly GCA_025084515.1). Taxonomy (NCBI): domain Eukaryota; kingdom Metazoa; phylum Chordata; class Actinopteri; order Siluriformes; family Loricariidae; genus Ancistrus; species Ancistrus triradiatus. The sequence continues at coordinate 138,629 of JAJAGP010001312.1, read as the reverse complement.
AAAAAAAGAAAGAAAAAAAACACACCAACAAATGGACCGACAGCGAGCTCCAGGCTTTACCCTGCCTACATGCAATGGAAAGCGCCTATTGTGCTTTTTGGTAGACTGCGCCCACCAGGATAAGGAGAACATGTGGTTCACCTTCGGTAAGCTGTCTGGTAACCTTAGATCCTCAACATGCAACCTGTTTGAAATCCTGCAAATATGGCCAGTGTAATAAACATTTGTATCCCGCATATTCCCTTCCAAAATGCCACGTTACCCATTCGACCTACATTTATGACTTTAGCTCAGTAAAACTGGGTACATTTGTTTGGTGATGGTCTCTAATTCACTTTTTAGATGCTCTCAACAGATCTACCTCAACTCAAGTCTTGACTAGAGCAGTAAGTGCACAAGAGATTATGGAGTTGCACAGGAAACAAATTGGATTATGTTGGGAGAGATTATCCTGAAACACAGCGCCCATATGTACTCTTTCCATCTGGGGTTTGCTAATCAGACACCTGAATGCATCGAATAACCCTCCAAAATGCTGACTTTAGATAGACAGTAAGAAGCTAATTTAATTGGAGAACAAAGCAACTTAGAGGCACCTAATCAAATAAAGACTGCAGTTAACTGCCTAAACCACAAGGCCCTGCTTAAAAAGTATCATGCTATTGTGTAAGTTGCACATTCAACATCACAAGTGTAACAGTGCATGAAAATATTTTAGAAGTATGAAATGTGTCTTTCCACTTCAGACAACAAACTTTTAATGAAAATATCTTTCCACAGAGCCCAAGATGAACGAGGTACAAAAAACAGCAGATGCACTATAAACATAGCATGTGTGTGCTAAATTGCCCAAAGTGTAGCTGTTTCAACTTCAGTTCAAATATGTCACTTCCTCCCTTAGCAGTACAACTCATATTTCATGAGAGGGTTTCTCAAGTACCGGTAGGCTCCCACCCATTTTATCTTGCATACATGCTGCTGAAAAGAAATAGGTGGTGCTTATTTCCTCTTAACACATTTTGTTAAAAATTGAGAGCTAAATTGCCACCTGCAAGTAAGTTTTGTGTTCACATAGTAGACAATGAATGTGGTAGCAATGCTCTGCTGCTTGTTATGTATCTGTCCATCTGTGTTGATAATTATGATTTACGAGTCTGGTCCAGTACAACCAGGGAATTTAGATTTCACCCCCCACCCCCATCTTTCGTCTCCCATTGGCATGATTGTGCTTCTACTCATGTCCAGATTTTCAGACATTTTGCTGCAGTTTATAGAAAAGAGTGTAAATTAATGTTTCTCTTATCAGTGTCAACTTAGCAGTAAAAGCAGATTTACAGTGCAATCAGTATGTTAATTAATAATTAGCCTTTTATCTGTTTAAGCTGCTTTAGATGTGATTCAAATGTAAAACATGCAGATCTTTTTGCATCAAATCTAAAACGGACAGCTTCATTCAATCTTGAGAAGAAACCTATAGAATTACCTTGTATTTTGCTTTTTAAAACATATACGTCTGCAGTTAAAAGGGAGTGCTTACAGACCATAACTATCTGTTGGAAGTTATCGAGTGAAACAATAAAAAGCTCCTTCAAGAAGGAAATCCAACACAGAGTGTGGCAAAAGGTGGTTGTTCCCAGTCAACTGTTTAAACAAAATGGAAAGGTTATAAAAGGAAAACATGTGAGTAGACAAAGAAAGACATCAAAGCATCAGAACAAAAGACTCAAAGCAATGTGATTTGAAGATAGGAAATATACAACAAAAAGAAATAAAAAAACAAATGGGTGGAAACAGGAGTCAATGTTTGACACAAAACTGTTAGAAATCAGCTGATGAAATGGGATCTACACATAGAAAAAGCAAACAAAATCTAGCACTAACATCTAAACAGCAGAAAACAAGGTTAAAGTGGGCTACATAGAAGCAATCATGGAGTGTGGATGACTGGATGAAAGTGATATTCATTGACGAATCACAGATTTGCATGGAGATGATGCTGGAACTTTCATCTGGTGCCATTCTATTTAATACAATGACTGATTGAACCTAACAATCTACAGTTGATGCCCAGGTGTACTCTGAAATTTAGGACAATCTCGTTAAATCTTAATCCGCTATAATATTTTCCATAATAACATGATCAAAAATTTGTCCTTGATAAAGCTCCATTCTGTAAAGCTGATCTGCCAATCACTGACAGACAGACAGACAGACAGATAGATAGATGTTGGTCAGTCAGCTGATAGACCAATCGCTAAATAGATAGTTAGATAGACCCATAGGCAGATAGACTACTATAGTCTGCTAGACATGGAACAAACACCACATTATTTACAATAATTCAATTTAATTTGTTTGAGTTATGCTTCACAAAACTTACCTAACTCTACTTTTTGTGGGATCTTATATCCACTTTTGAACACAACCCTCATTATATTTGCATTTCAATTACTACAGTTTAGCAGTTCCCATCAAAGCAGTTAGGCAATCCCTCTGTCCTGTGGTCTAAGAGCTTTCAATCACAATAGTACATCTGCTGTAGATAAACCATGAACCCTCTCCTTGGCCAACAAGCTAGCACAAGTGATGACTGGCTTCCCATCCTCTCTACAGCACGTAGCACATACAAATAATATGCAGTGAGCATCAGACATGTGCAAAGATACACCTCAAGAGGGATTGGCTCCTGCCATTTTGCTCTGGGACTGAAGTGCCACTTTGACCTCCCTGTATAATGATTTATATGGTTTTCAGATGGCTTGCCAAGAAAAGATGCACATCTTGAGTGCAGTTATGGGCCTTGGATTTGCCAAAAGTGCATCACTATTATCCCATATATAAGTAAGCTGTTTAACTTGCTCAAGACAACACACTAATATAGTCCAGTATACAATCTAAAGTATACTACAGTTTGCCTGTAAAATGCATGTGATAATCACGGTCCAGGTCTATGTTATGGAGGCCAGCACTTAATGGTAAGCATTGCTGTCTGTGTAATTTGAAAAACATCAAACTATGAGCTCATCAAAGAATAATGTCAGTATACGCTGAACAAGAGTCGTGTTATGAACAGACTGTTTGACTATGAATGGCATCAGGGTAGAAATAATGGGAATGGTGCATGGGTGGGTTGCAGTGGGTGAGGGGTGGAGAGTGCCCTTTTCTTTTCTTTGAGCCTCTACTCCCTAAAATGTCTGTTCACTGGCCAGGAAAGAGGGCAATATATTGTTTGAAAACAACTTCAACCAAAAATTAATGGCAAAAGTAACAATATTTTTTTATTATTTTCTTCATTCCTACATGATCTCAAAGCAGAAATATTAGTATTGCTGAACCGGGTCATCTAAAAATCGTGAGTACCAAGTATTTTATTACTTAGGGGAAACAGATTCACGCCAAGATTCTGATGCAGGAAAACAAATGTTCCAATGCTGACCAATGCTGAGATGAAACCAGAGTCAGCACAGAATTCAGGGTGTTACCCAAGTCAAATGAGGACTCCAAGTCACTTGGCTCAAGCAGTTTGTTTTTATAACACAGTGTTCCCCCATCATTTACACAGCAGTCTTTGGCTGTAGCAGAGGAATCTATTTTCTCTTTGATCTACTGGTTAAGACTGAGGAGAAATCTGCTGAGTGCCTTGGAAAAGGCACCTGGCTGGCATAGAAAGTTGGCTGAACCTAGACTGCTGAACTCATATAACCCACATTCTCCGATTCCAAAACAAATGAGATGGAACAGTCATTCTTCAACCAGAACATGACCCAATTGCAAGTCTGCAAGTGAAACAAATCAAAATAAAATAAATAAACACAAAAACTCAAAGAATATCCTATGAATAAAAAAGTCTGCACAGAAAAGTAGACCCCATTCCCAGCCCACCACACCACGGCAGTCAAAACATCTTAATCAATGTACCATTAAGTTAATCCAAAATATATATAGGGCATTACAACACTAGTGTTATACATGCAACTCAATATTTTTTGACACAGATGACACTACTTTTACATGCAGGTGATTTACTGTTAAAGGAAACCGACAACTGAGGAACTGCAATGTGAAGTTTAAATACTTCAAACGTTAATGCACTTCCTGTGCAGTTGTGCATATGGGCCTCCCCAATCTTTTTTCTTTTTTGGTTTCTATCATCAGAACATCCCCCATGCAATCTCTTTTCTGTGATTTCTGTGAATAGAATAACTGCGCTAACACAATTACAGGTTTCTCTAATGACCAATTAGTATCTAAAATGACTAATTAAGGACAAGCTAAGCAAGCTTGTCTTTAGGTTATTGCAGCAATTAGAATTATAATGCATTTTGCGCCGTAAAAGTAATTTGTAACATTATTATTATTTAAAACCATGTTAAACTCAATTATACCAACATTAAAGGTTTAACAACTGCTCATTATTTTGAGACAAAGCAATGGTGGTGATTCCAAAAGTCTGCACGCTAGTGTATATGACTGAATTGAGCTGTTTCCTTAGAATCTTTGTGTACCATGGACTCCTGTTTGCCCACATATTCAACACTGAGGTACATGGCAGTAATTATATATTGTATGTGGGTGCGTATATGTGTCTGGCACATGCCACTTACTGTAAAATATAACATTATGTCAAACGCTTAGTGGAACCCTGAACATGTAGCTCTGACCACATAGGTAGGAAAACATATGATTGCACTTCCCATGCCAGGGGTATATAAAGGTACACAGGAACAAGTAACCCACATACATTTGGGATAAACACTGAGATGGTTATCTGGCTATACAATTAAAATAAATGTGTCTTCCCAACAGGACAAAAGAGCTAACAAAAGAAAACAAGGGAAGGGAAGAAAACGGAAGAAAGGGAAAAAAGTTAGACAATGGCTATTCCTCTAAATTCAGCACTATATAAAAATAGGATCAATGGGCTACAGGAAATGTTATGGCATTTCTAAGAGTCAGATTATTCTGTGAAAGATCCATCATGTTGCTTACATGGTGCATCCTGCCTGCACTCACTGGTGCATCTACCAAAGGGTGTGTACTCTGGCCGCCATATGCATCTATAAAGGGTGTGTACCACGTCAGTCAAATTAATACAACCCCATTTCGGGGTGATATCTACTTTCTACAGCAGCCATGCACTGTGGCATTGAAAAGATCATTTTCACTGCAGCTTATCTGCCTTCGTTGGAGAACAAAATGTCTTATGAGGAAGCCGTGACTTAATAGAACAGCCACAGTAGATAAGAAACTAAATCTGTTTGCACTGAAAGCATTTTGGTAATAGGCAGTGAGTTTTAGATGTGGGCCTGAAGGGCGCCTGTGAGACAGAGACAGAGAGACAGAGAGAGAGAGAGAGAGAGAAACAGAGAGAGAGAGAGAGAGAGAGAGAGAGAGAGAGACAGAGAGAGAGAGAGAGCTGGGGTTGCTCTCTCTCGGAGCTCGTCTAGCTGAGTCTGTTGCTGGCCAGATCAGCTGGCTGTGTGTTCGGTGCGGGGGTGTGGCACTTCATAACAATGGGCTTAAGAAGCACACACATCTGCACAACTCCGACCGACCCCCTCCCTCTCTTTCTAGTCAGTTTTTCACCCGGATTATAGCTCGATTTGCATATCGGGGACCGTTAACGAATAAGGTCGGACTGCGCGTTAGGATGACGCCGGCATTGCAGGATGCGTCGCCGATATTTTCTGCACCACACTGTGATCTGCCGCTTATGACAACTTCGTGCATGTAAACAGACTGAAAGTGTAGGTTTGAGATCACTGAGCTTCCTGTGGGCGTATGTGTATGTTAATTGTCGGTTATGGGTTTGTTTATCGTCTCTTTCCGGGAAAAGGATGAGCGGTAAATGGGTGCGTGCTTACTGCGCATTAACTTTCAGCACTTTGTTTGGGATCCGCTGTGATCGCACTTAGATCTCCTACAGTCTTATTTAATAAACGTGCTTTACTGGGAGATCCTATCATTCATCAGAACCGGTGGGGCTTGCAGGGGCTGAATTTGGGAAACTGTTGCTGTTAAGCAAAGGCTTCCAGTGGGCGTGGCATTATTCACGGACGCCGCGTCCCACAGTTAGATAATAGGCCAATGCAAGTCTAACTGACAATGGGCAAACGTTTTACGTATAAATAAGACTTTCCTAATTCGCATTGCATTAAAAATTGTTATGCGATAAGATACCCCTACACTTCAATCCCAACAGGTTTCAGTACTCGCAGTGACATTTGAGCTGCAACATGACAAAGCAGTCGCTGCAAAGGAAACTGACCTGTATGTGTCCTTAGGTGAGCTTTGAGGTGGGACGATTTGCCATAAACTTTTTCGCAGCCCGAATAATGGCATCTGTGCTTTTTCTGCGGAGATTCGTGCTCAGGCCGAGCTCTCCATCGCTTGCCTCTTTGTTTGAGGGCAGAGTCGGCGGGGATGGTGGTAGGTGTGGCAGAGTTTCCATCATCCTCTCGCGGTGGGCTTGGTGGCATGGTCTCCTCTTTCATTTTGGTCGGTTCGGCGAAACTGCACGGGCTCTGTTGATTGAAATCGGCCAGAATCCGAGCTACTACGAACAGAGAAGAGTTGTCTTTCACTAAAGCTTCCTTGGTCTCGTCCCCGTTCCTGGGTGCAGCCGCAGTTTCGGGTCGGTTCCCCTTAGGAGCGTGCACAATCGCGCGGCTGGACATTGACACAAGGCACTCTGCTGCGAAGTGTTCCATTTCGCCAAAAAGGAGGAAATCAGCGCCGGCGTTTACAACATTCAACCCGGTGCCACAGACAATCGCTCAACTCTGTCGATCCCCTTTGTGTGATGCTGAACATACAGCAAACTCTTTACAACGTTACCGGCTCTTAAACAAACCTGACATCCTGGATTAAAGCCGGCGAAAATGTAAAACGCGCCGCACGGACAAGGTTTCTTACTTTTGTTCATGCAAGGACAGAGTAAAAAACTTGTACTGGTTCAATAGGAAAACTCCCATCGTGGCCGAAAGTCCTTCCCACGTTAAGTGACAGTATTGTGCTGTGCGCCGACTGGAGCTGGAGCTGGTATCCACGCTGGGGGCGTGTCGGCCGGCAGCGGCGTCACAGCGCGCCGTCTGATTGGCCAGCGCCATGTCCCGAAGTGCACCGGCTCATCTGGTCCTTACCAAAGTTTGCCAAGTGTACTTGATTCCATCCAAATCCGTATATCCTTGTACTAAATAGTGTGCCTAACGAGTACTCTTCATATGAAGTGTAGTACTGTACTGTGGGAGAAATTTGACGCAGCCTTGGCTTCCCCGAGGTACTGTACGCTGTGTCTCTTATTGTTATTCTATTTAAGAATAGGCGTAAACAGCACATACATTTGAAATATAACTCGCAGACTTTTCAACTTCCGCTGACATAACGAATTGTTAATCGAAAATAAAAAGACAGAAGTTCAAACGTCATTTACGTTTGTGTCTTTAATAAAAGAACACTATGTGTCGTGTTTTTGGATGCTGTTATGTTGGTCAACCAACAAGACCATGCGAATCATGGTAACATCAGGGGTGGTCCTGGGGGGAAGCAGTGCCCCTGTGAGCACAAGTTTGTGCCCCTTCAGCCCCCAACCCTTAAGTGAATTAGCTAATTATTTAATCTCAATGCCCACAATGCACATTTAGATAGAAAGCTAAAATGATATATAACCTCCACTGCATGCAAGTCCTGTGTTGGTTGAAGTGCTGGTCTGGTGCTGGTTTAGCTGCTTAACATGCATGGTTTTGCTGGTGTGGCTGGTACAAATGGAGCCCTGCTTAAAAAAAACAGAAAAACACTAACATATTTAGCATAAAGTGCTATATGCTTTATAAAGTGCTATATGCTATGTAAAATATGTAGAATAGGATGTTGGTATGCTTGTCAATTAACAAGACCATACAATTGCCATATTCCATATAGGTCCAAGTTGGTTTATGCTGGTTAGTACTGTTTTAGCTGGTTAACCAAATGGTCCTTCTGGTAAAGTTGATTTACCATCATACCAGTGTCCAAAATACAACATATCCTAGTCTTTTTTACCAGCAGGGATATTGTATCATGTCGAACAATTTAAGTTGAAATGAAGAGCACAAGGGTGGGTAGCACGGTCACCTCACAGCGAGAAAGTCCTGGGTTCAATACTGAGGTGGAGTGGTCTGGGTCCTTTCTATGTGGAGCTTGCATGTCCTCGCTATGTCCGCATGGGTTTAGTCCGGGTACTCTGGTTTCCTCCCACAGTCCAAAGACATGCATGTATAAGTGTGTGAGTGTGTGTGTGCCCTGCGATGGATTGACACCCTGTCTGGTGTTGTTCCTGTCTTACACCCTGTCCCACCGGCTGGGCACCGGCTTTCCCGCGACCCTGTTCAGGATTGAGCGGGTAAGAAAGTGAATGAATGAATGAATGAATGAAGAAAACAGTAGTTCACAAGGAGCACTGCATTATTTCAGGCAGGAATTAAATTCATTCCTCCATTAGGGAGGAATTTAAGCGGCCTTATTAGACTTTTAATGTGCACTTTCAAACTGAACCATACTAACAAGTAAGCTATAGAACAACATCCTGATCCCATGCATTAACCAACTGTGTATATATAGGTGTTGCATTGTTCAATACAGTGGTGATTGAAAGTTTGTGAACCCTTTGGAAATTTCTATATTTCTGCATAAATATGACCTAAACCATCATCAGACTTTCACACAAGTCCTAAAAGCAGATAAAGAGAGCAAAGTTAAACAAATAAGACAAAACTATTATAATGGGTCATTTTTTTGTTGAGGAAAATGATCCATATTAGTGAGTGGCAAAAGTATGTGAACTTGTAGGATTAGCAGTTAATTTGAAGGTGAATTTAGAGTCAGGTGTTTTCAATCAATGGGATGACAATCAGGTGTGAGTGGGCACCCTGTTTTATTTAAAGAACAGGGATCTAACAAAGTCTGCTATTCACAGCACATGTTTGTGGAAGTGTATCATGTCACAAACAAAGGAGATTTCTGAGGACGTCAGAAAAAGAGTTGTTGATGCTCATCAGGCTAGAAAAGGTTACAAAACCATCTCTAAAGAGTTTGGACTCCACCAATCCACACTCAGACAGATTGTGTACAAATGGAGGAAATTCAAGACCATTTTTACCCTTCCCAGGAGTGGTCAACCAACAAAGATCAAGAGCAAGGCGTGTTTTGTAATACTGGCGAGGTCACAAAGGACCCAGAGTAAACTTCTAAGCAACTGAAGGCCTCTCTCACATTGGCTAATGTTAATGTTCATGAGTCCACCATCAGAAGAACCCAGAAACAACAAAGGTGTGGCATGGCAGGGTTGCAAGGAGAAAGCCACTGCTCTCCAAAAAGAACATTGCTGCTCGTCTGCAGTTTGCTAAAGATCACTGTGGACAAGCCAGAAGGCTATTGGAAGAACTGTTTTGTGGACGGATGAGACCAAAAAATAGAAACTTTTTGGTTTAAAAGAAAAAGCGTTATGTTTGGAGAAAGGAAAACACTGCATTCCAGCATAAGAACCTTATCCCATCTGTGAAACATGGTGGTGGTAGTATCATGGTTTGGGCCTGTTTTGCTGTATCTGGGCCAGGACGGTTTGGTCATCATTGATGGAACAATGGATTCTAAAATTATATCAGTCTAAAGGAATTCTAAAGGAAAATGTCAGGACATCTGTCCATGAAAACTGAATCTCAAGAGAAGGTGGGTCATGCAGCAAGACAACGAGCCTAAGCACCACAAGTCGTTCTACCAAAGAATGGTTAAGAAAGAGAATAAGTTAATGTTTGGAATGGCAAAGTCCCAAGTCTGACCTTAATCCCAATTGAAATGTTGTGAAGGGGGACCTGAAGCGAGCAGCTAATTGAGGAAAACCCACCAACATCCCCAGAGCTGAAGCTGTTCTGTACGGAGAGGAATGGGCTAAAATTCCTCCAAGCCGGTGTGCAGGACTGATCAACAGTTACAGGAAACGTTTAGTTGCAGTTATTGCTGCACAGGGGGGTCACACCAGATACTGAAAGCAAAGGTTCACATACTTTTGCCACTCACTAATATGTAATATTGGATGATTTTCCTCAATAAATAAATGACCAAGTATAATATTATGTGTCTCATTTGTTTAACTGGGTTCTCTTTATCTACATTTAGAACTTATGTGAAAATATTTTGACGTTTTAGGTCGTATTTATGCAGAAATATAGAAAATTAAAACTTTCAAGCACCACTGTACATATTTCATGATTATAATTTGATACAGTTATTACATCGGGTATAGGAGAGAACATTTACTTCAGCAATGACTAAATATGTTCAGAATTCATTGCATAAATTGCATAAATGTAACTACATCAATGTATTTATGTAACATAAACATACATTCCAAAGAATGGGCAAACTGTCCCCTGTTGGGGCAACACATTAACCACCTCCAAGCATGGATCCACTGGATACATTTCCTTCCGTAAACATTTGGACACATTGTTTGGCTCCATGGCATGAGTTTGTGACTTTTCTGTTTGTAAACATGTACAATTGTATTGAACTGTTATGTGTATTTTTTATTATGATAAGATCGTGTGAATCTAAATCCCATCGTTCAGAATCATATCTATATACAGAGAGAGAGACAAAAATAAACACTGTGGGTGATATACAGCTACAGCAGGTTGAAATAGTGTTTAGTGGGTGCATTTTTATAGGCTTTCACAAATGCCTGTAATAAGTTACTTAACAGCAAATACGTCCAAAGAGTAATGAGCTTCATCTGTTCAGGTGCCTCCTGCATGATATGCTGGTTTCTTGGCCTCCTAGAAAGGGCCAGTCCTAGAATAGAGAAAAAATAACTATTGATAAACCTGGTTAGATGACTGCTTGTCGTATTTGTGTCAGCAGACTGGAAGCACTATGAATCTGTATTAAACATGAGCTAAAAACAACTTCAGAGTTTTTATTGACCATATCAGCTTGTTACATTTCAACAGCTTTGCTAACAGCAATATATGAAAGTAAATAAAGCTACTACTTGGCAAGTTTTAAACATGATTTCAACTTTAGAATCTTTATTAAATTTTCACACAATTTCTTTATTTATTTAATGAAATGTTTACATGTATTTATGCATTACATGTTTCTGCAAGTTAAAGAAACTAAGTTATCATGGAGGCTAATGTGTAGCAGAATATTCCTAAACATTCAAAATTCATAATCAAAGTTTATTTGGTTAAAATGTGGAAGGAGGATAATGAGTGCTGCTGTGCACCCATTAACACAAGCACTGCGCTTGTCTACTGTGGGAAAGCATGTAGTCTTTCAGCTCTGCTCACAAAAGGCCTCTCTGGAAAGTTCCTGAATTCAGAGGCCATCTGGCTGTATTACTTTACATATTCTTTCACCACAAGGACTGGGTGTTCAAGCATTTCATGTGGTTCTTCAGAGGCGCACTCCATGAGAGGACAACAACAAGGGGTAGTTCCTCTTTCACAAGATGGCTGCCTCAGAGTGAAGAAAAATGCCTCTCCTGTCTGCCATTTATCAGGTAAGAAATACCTGAAAGACAATGCGAGGTCATTATGTCATGTTTTCAAAATATATATGTCTACATACGTCTGTTTTTTGAACCTCCCCTACATCGCTAGTGTGCCAGTGTGATATTGACTTCAAAGCAGAGATGTCTAAGTTGTTCAGGGGAAAGTACTCTAAAGAGAATCTACACAGTCATGGCGTCTGAGAAATAACGTTTGTGTCTCAGCAGAACAGTACAGGGCATGTTGCCATAGAAAATTCAGTTCAGTTCAAACCCCAATACTACCGTAAGTAACATGAATGTGTAATTTGTTTTAAGTACATAACCTATACCTAAACCATTTAGTGCACATCAACAAAGCCAGAATTTGTTGAAATTTTAAATCATAAGTGTCTGTCAAATTTCATTTTGTTTATCCATTTGACTGTTCTGCCTTTTGCTCATGTACCTCTTTAATACCATTGTATTTAAAAATACTAATCTCTAAATCTTTAATGCAGGGAAACACAGCTTCAGCCCTGAAATCCAGCACAGTTTGATGACTTCCCTGCACTGAAACACCTGGCTAAACTCTCCAGTTATCTGATGACCTATACCAGGTTTACTGATGTCTTGGAGCAGTGAAATCTCCAAACTGTGCTTGTCTTCAGCCCTCCTGGGCTTGAGTTGTGCACCCATGCTTTACAGTCAAATAATTATCTCTAATTAGATTACTATGGCTCTCACCTCTTTTCATCAGGGAAGACAAAGATGCAGTCATCCTAAATAAAAGCGAAGTATTAGCTTAGGGAGAGAACCTGGGCTATCTGTCCTAAGTAGAGGGAATACTGTGATGTGGCATTACTAACAACAGATTTGGAAATCTAAGTGTGTTGGATTCTAACTCTAACTGTGCATGTGGTTTTTAAACAATTCAATTCAATTCAATGTCAATTCAATATCAAGCTTTTGTTTATTGAGGAAAATTACCCAATATTACATATATGAGTGACAAAAGTATGTGAAGTTTTTGAATTAGCAGTTAATTTGAAGGTGAAATAAGAACCAGTTGCTTTCAATCAGTGTATTGAGAATCAGGTGTGAGTGGATACGCTACTGTATTTAAAGAACTGGGTTCTATCAAAGTCTGATCTTCACAACACATTTGTGGAAGTGTAACATGGCACAAAAACAAATAATTTTTAGGACCTCAGAAAAAGTGTTGTTGCTGCAAATCAGACTGGAAAAGGTTACATACAGTGGTGCTTGAAAGTTTTTGAACCCTTGAGAATTTTCTATATTTCTGCAAAAAATTGGACCTAAAACATCATCAGATTTTCACACAAGTCATAAAAGTAGATAAAGAGAACCCAGTTAAACAAATGAGACAAAAATATTATACTTGGTCATTTATTTCTTGAGGAAAATGATCCAATATTACATATTAGTGAGTGGAAAAAGTATGTGAACCTGGTGAACCTTTGCCTTTCAGTATCTGGTGTGACCCCCCTGTGCCAGCAATAACTGTAACTAAAAACATTTCCTGTAACTGTTGATCAGTCACACTGCACACCGGCTTGGAGGAATTTTAGCCCATTCCTCCTTACAGAACAGCTTCAGCTCTGGGATGTTGGTGGGTTTCCTCACATTAACTGCTCGCTTCAGGTCCTTCCACAACATTTCAATTGGATTAAGATCAGGACTTTGACTTGGCCATTCCAAAACATGAACTTTATTCTTCTTTAACCATTCTTTGGTAGAACGACTTGTGTGCTTAGAGTCGTTGTCTTGCTGCATGACCCACCTTCTCTTGAGATTCAGTCCATGGACAGATGTCCTGACATTTTTCTTTAGAATTCTCTGATATCATTCAGAACTCACTGCAAGCAGTCCTGGCCCAGATGCAGCAAAACAGGCCCAAACCATGATACTACCACCACCATGTTTCACAGATGGGATAAGGTTCTTATGCTGGAATGCAGTGTTTTCTTTTTCCCAAACATAACACTGTTCTTTTAAACCAAAAGGTTATTTTTTGGTCTCATCTGTCCACAAAACATTCCTCCAATAGCCTTCTGGCTTGTCCACGTGATCTTTAGCAAACTGCAGACGAGCAGCAATGTTCTTTTTATAGAGCAGTGGCTTTCTCCTTGCAACCCTGCCATGCACACCATTGTTGTTCAGTGTTCTTCTGATGGTGGACTCATGAACATTAACATTAGCCAATGTGAGAGAGGCCTTCAGTTGCTTGGAAGTTACCCTGGGGTCCTTTGTGATTTCGCCAACTATTACACACCTTGCTCTTGGAGTGATCTTTGTTGGTCGACCACTCCTAGGGAGGGTAACAATGGTCTTGATTTTTTCCATTTGTACACAATCTGTCTGACTATGGATTGGTGGAGTCCAAACTCTTTAGAGATGGTTTTGAAACCTTTTCCAGCCTGATGAGCATCAACAATTTTTTTTCCTGAAGTCCTCAGAAATCTCCTTTGTTCCTGCCGTGATACACTGCCACAAACATGTGTTGTGAAGAGCAGACTTTGTTAGATCCCTGTTCTTTAAATAAAACAGTGTACCCACTCACACCTGATTGTCATCCCATTGATTGAAAACACCAACTCTAATTTCACCTTCAAATTAACTGCTAATCCTACAAGTTCACATACTTTTGCCACTCACTAATATCTAATATTGGATAATTTTCCTCAATAAATAAATGACCCATTATAATATTTTTGTCTCACTTGTTTAACTGGATTCTCTTTTATCTACTTTTAGGACTTGTGTGAAAATCTGATGTTTTAGGTCATATTTATGTAGAAATATAGAAAATTCTCAAGGGTTCACAAACTTTCAAGCACCACTGTATGTCTGGAGAAAAGAAAACACTGCATTCCAGCATAAGAATCTGTCAGGGTGCACCATCGTCTCCAGGTGGGACTCAGTGTCACCAGAAGTGTGAGGCTACGAGCAGGAAAAGAGCTTTGGGTTCTCCTTAAATTAATGTCTCACACACATTCAGGTAAGTTGAAGTTGATCGTATATTAAAGAAGCCATTTACATTTTACAGCACTGCTGATGGTTTAAAACAAAACTGATTCTTAGGGTGACTCCATCAGCTTGTTCTCAGGGGCTAGACACTAACAGCAGCCTAATGCATTTGAGTAAGTCTGGCGGCCACAAGGCCAAACAGACTGCACCCTATGGCTCTCGTCAGCCTATTCTTTGACTAACTAGAGTAACCTCTATGGTCTGATTTTATCCTCTAAGCCTCGCTGTAATCAAGACTGGAACATACCAGTACAGATTACAGGGGTAACAATATGCCACTAGCCTACCATCAAGCAATAACATATGCATATGCAATGTAAACAATATTTACATGGTAATTTTCATTTCTATAAGTAAGTACATTCACATTCACATTTAGCTTCAACTGTTTCTTTTCTCTCTTTAATGTAGGTTCATTAAAGTCCTGCTCCCCTTCTCCAGGATAGCTCTTATAAGAGGACAGAAGCCACTGTGCCCCCTTTCCTTGGAATCAAAGTAAGTGTACACATTTACTGATGTCTCTCTCCTATGAAGTGTAATGTCTTAAACAGCCTTAGGGATGTGTCGTGGCCACTGACATGGCAGAACATTATCCTATCTATGAGACCTGGTGGTAGTATCATGGTTTGGGCCTGTTTTGCAGCATCTTATCCAGGAACACTTGATGGAACAATGAATTCTGAATAATACAAGTAAATTCTAAAGGAAAATGTCAGAACATTGGTCCCTGAACTGAATCTCAAGAGAACGTGGGCCGTGCAGCAAGATGACCCTAAGGACACAGATCGTTTTACCAAAGAATGGTTAAAGAAGAATAAGTTTAAGGTTTTTGAATAGAGCAAGTCCTGACCTTAATCAAATAGAAATGTTGTAGTTCACACAACGTTCTGTATGGAGCAGTGGGTGAAATTTCCTGAAAGCCAATGCGGGACTGATCAGTAGTCACTCAAAGCAGACATGATACTGAAAGCAAAGATTCACATGCTTTTGTCACTCTCAGATATGTCTCAGATATTTGAGCATAGGTTGCCTGAAATAATTTGAAGCAGGATCACCCAGAATCTGTACTCTTACCAATAACATGTCGGAATGTTGTGACAACCTGACTGGGAAGTCAGAAGATTGAAATCTATGAAGCAATCTTACTTTAAGAAGGGCCATTTGCTATCGGCTCAGGCTGTGAACAGGTGACTTGTGTTTTTAATAGGTATATGCGCTGACTGGAATTTCGGGCTGTCTAAAGACATTTTTGAGTTTTGTCACTTTAGGTAATTATTTGTGCTATTCTGTGGTCTTATGCTGCAATGAATATCTTTGTTGTTTTCATACTGAATACAACTGAAGGCATGGTTCATTTAAATGTCAATGCATAGCTCTTGACATAGAAGAAACCCAGAGGTTGTTTACATCTTGTGGTTGAGCTTTGTTCGCTCAGTGTTGGAAAATGTCTCATTTCCCATCATGGGCACAAATACCTTTTTCCTTCTCACCAATGTCACGGTTTTGTGCAGCCCTAAGATCAGCTTCACCTAGGTGTGTCTAACTATTGTAGAATAAACAATAAAGCTGATCTCACTATCCAACAAAATATTATTATTCAGGCCCACGCATGACAGGCTTTTTTGGAAAATCTAAAAAATATTTGAAAAAAGAGTGCTCACATAACACATGTAAACATGCCCTCAGTCTCACTCTTACTTTCACTCTCTCACCAAACCCTCCCCCACGTGTGTCTGCACGAGAACAACTGTCTCCCAAGAACATTTGTCATTTCACAGTGCCTCTAGTCAGCATACACTTTACTAGTCAATCATTCCATATGCTGATATTTTGCCCTCATGTCCTTGGCAGGATTTTTGAGTCTATCAGATGCCCACCAGGGCAAACATTTCATGAGGCTAAAGGGACACCAGCACACTGTGTTTGCAAAGTATGCATAAACTGCAGTTTCGTAAGCCAGAGTCACAACAAACACTGCCCATCCCACTTGCACCACTTCATACATAACACTACATAATACAGTTCTTGTAACAAAGAAAAGACACTAATTAGAAGGGAAAAAGTGCTGTGATCTTCAACTTCAAGTCATGAATATACAAAGAGGTTGACAAGCTGTAGTCCTTGGTTGAGGAAAAGGAATGGAAATTTACTATTGCCTCATGGGTGGAGGTGAATGGAGAGGTATTAATTACCAAGTGGGAGAAAAAAACAACTGTAATTACAGTTTTTAGCACAGGCTACCATAGCTGACTTGTCACACACCCCTGTGCACTCCATTTTGCACTTTGTTGACTTCAAGAATTTTAATAGAAAAAAATTATAGAGACAAAATAAAAGTACAAAAAAGAAAAGCACTAAATAAAATAAAGTGTACGATGTATGTGTACTGGAATATAAAAAAAGCTGAAAATCAATTTTATGGCCATATCTTCTTTCCTACTAGGAGCTAAAATCTCCAGTTAGTCAAGTTTTAACAGTGCTGTTTGGAGATAAGTGACTGAGTCAAATAAAGTCACATCTGTATGTGTCAAAGCAAAAGACAAACAAGTTTAGACTGTGTCACCCAGAAGTGCTGAGAGAAATGATGACTTGTCACGCATGAGATAAGACAGCCATGGCGCTCAGATGTACTTGTACCCTATAAAAATTCTATCATCATCATGACCTTCTAAGTTAATTATTGCAAAGAGGAGGTGAACATGACCTCATCATATTGTCACAAGTAAATATGTTACAATGATTGTATCAGTACCACTAATGCAGATAAGGCAGACAGGACAAGGTAATTTCATGTTAAATACTTGCTGTAGTTAGTAGGGATCCATTTTGCCACAATGTTGAAGGGTATCTTTATCTGTGTTGTTTTACAACAGATAGATCAAATACACTTTTGTTGTTTTCCCCTCTTCTCCTAACGTATGATGACTAACACTCCTGAAAGCACAGTAGGTGGACTTGTCCAAGTGGAAAGATGTAATGTGTCTTGTAGATGTAACCAATCCTCAATGTTTCTGTCTTTTTCCATTCCTGTCATATCCTGATACAATAAGACCCCGAGAGTTTGCATTCAATCTCATGATGTTGCCAAACATTACACTTCT
Source organism: Ancistrus triradiatus (assembly GCA_025084515.1). Lineage (NCBI taxonomy): Eukaryota > Metazoa > Chordata > Actinopteri > Siluriformes > Loricariidae > Ancistrus > Ancistrus triradiatus. The sequence goes on along the minus strand of JAJAGP010001312.1, from coordinate 120,971 downwards.
TGTTCGTACATAATAGGTAAGGCCTGGCTCACAGCTGGTTTTCCAATCCATACCCAAGTTGGATGGGGAAAGGGCATTCCCCAAATTACTGAAAGAAAAAAAGCACATAATTCTCTAATTGTGTACACTGTAGCATTAAGGAGAATCAAAAACAGCCCCAGATCAGCATTTCTGCTTCAACGAACATCTCAGACAGTCCTATGTTAGAACTGTAGCATTCTCTTTCATCTGCCAAAACCACATTTGTGGGTGGTGACGCATGATTCATCTCTCAAATTAACACCTTTCCTCTGATCTAGTGTCCAAACAGTGGTGAATCCAGCAGACACTTGGATTTGCACATGGTAATCTTACTTGTGTGCATTATCTCTGCCGTTTGATCCTGATGCATGATTATTAAACGTTCTTATGCTCTGATTGCTGCTAGAAGCATTTCGGAGCTTGGTAGTAAGCATAGCAAGAGAGGACAGATAATTTCCCATTTTATGCTCTTCAGCTTGGTGGCCCACCACATTTCAGCTGAGTTTCGAATGTGTTTCGAATACACAATGATAGCAGTTGACAAGGGCATATCTAACACGACAAATTTTTGACAAATAATAGTGCCATGTTGAAAATACTCTTCAGTATAAAGCTTTCACAGTCAAAGTCTCATTTGACAGGGTCTCTGAACAGACATTTCATTTAAGAAGTTTTTATTTGCCACTCTCACTGTAGGCTCAACTGGGGCCAGGGCCTATATAGTTGTAAAGCTGCTTTGAGACAATGCTCTGTTGTGATAGTGCTATATAGACAAATCTGTTTTTGATTTTGACTAATGATCTTAATATGATTCTGGAAAGCAGGGCTAGATTACAATCTGTTATTATACAATGAAAGACGCAGAAAAGTATACAGTGGAAAAGGAAACAAACAAGCTGTAAACACATCTGTGAATACTGGTCATTTTCTGGCTGTTTAGTTCTAGGGATCAGTTCTAATCAGGTTTAGAAAGGCTTATTTTCCTTCTTTGACATTAATCAAGATTATCCTTGTATGTTCACTGGTGCAGGTGTATGAACAGAATTCCAAAAAAATCACATGAACCATACCATGTGAAATCAGTTCATTAACATATGAATAAAATTCAGGTAGACAGGTTTATATTGCATTATCCTGTTGAGTTTTTGGTGTTTACTGCAGTGAATCAGGTCAGTGTTTATGTTCATTGTTATCCAAAACACAATTTACTTCTTATGTCACACCTGTCAGAGGCATGTTTATTAGAGTAAAGTATAGAGCATGTTTAGAGTTCAATCTCCAAAACGGAAATTGTAGTTCGGATGTTTTTTGCCATTACAGAAAACCTTCAACAATAAATATCACCACATTGTCTTGTAATTCTGTGCAGCCTATTGAAATATGAAAAGTATGAAAAGAGTAATGTTTGCCTACAGGTGTAATGCATGTGCATTGTTATTGGGCTGTGACTATATGAAGGAAGGTAACATTTTAACATTCAAAATCTGTACAAGCTTTAGATAACTTCAGAATTTCGCAATGTCCCATTTACTGTGTACACAATAACTAAGAGCCAAGAACAGAACTGTATATTGACAACACGTATATTTTTGTTATGGGTTTAAAAAAAGGCCCATGGAACTCTGTGGGGGGAAAAAAAATATGTACATATTGTTTGAATTTAAACTGTTTATTGTGAGTCTATGATAAGCATATCTTACTTTGTGCTGTACCTTGTATATGTTTACAATAAAGATCTACTTGATTTTACCATTTAAGAGAAATATTATTGATTAAAAAGAGAGAGAGGGAAGAGGGTGATTGTGTGATTAATTACATATTTATGTAGACATTTGTGTCTATGCATGAATGTGTGCTTGTGTATGCAACAGTGCTTATGAGTATGATATAAAATATCCAGGATTCAGTTTTTAGTAAATAAATATTAATACTTAACTATATTAGGAACAATAAAAGTACCCATGGCCAGCCCTAGCACATTTGTGTCTTAGGCAAGATTAGCCTTTATGGCTTAGATATTCACACAGTTCAAATCAGCTCTGCATGTGGTTACGTTTCAGTTTTACATGTTGTCCAGGCTTACATATTCAATTTTAATTCAGTATTACTTCAGTACAGGTATATGCTGTTTAACCTCCATCTGATTGCTTTAACTACTGAGGTCTTAAGAATTATAATAGGAAAAAAATGTGTCTTATATACATTACATCTGTTTCCTGTTTGAATGACAGAAAAGTAGTAGAAATAAATATGTTAGCGTTCTACTTTCGTTTTTTGGTAAGTGGTTCAAGTTTTATAAAAGATACAAAAGTAGGAATTACTGTATTGTACAGTATAGTACTATATTAAGGGTATTTGTGGGACTGTGGTAGCCTAGTGGTAAAGTACTGGATTATAAACCAGAAGGTCCAGGGTTCAAATCCCACCTCTGAGTGGCTAAGGTATTGTCCATTTTGGGAGACCTTTGACATTAAGTAAAATGGGCAAAAAGTTTTCTTTTTCTCCAAAACAAGGTCATTTGGCAAATCACATCATTTTTAGCCAAAGAGGATTCATTTAGCAAGTTAGGAACAGCCCAGACACACACACTCTCTCAGACTCAGGGCACTTTAGAAACACCAAATAGCCTAACGTATTTGGAATGTGGTAGGAAACCAGAGTACACAGAATAAACCCACACGAACAGGGGGAGAACATACAAACTCCACACAAACAGACTCCAAGGTCGGGATCGAACCGGGCACACTGGAGTAGTGAGGTGACTGCTAACTGCTGTGCCGCCCCAGTAGGGGACATATTGTTCACTAATCAATGGTCAAAGTTAGGTTTTCATAGAAAAACCTCAGTATTTGAAGTTCCATTTTCCAGCCACGTCATCACATTCCTGCATTTTACAGGAATTGCTGTGGTTATGAAGACATCACAAAGACAGTAATACACAACCGTGTGTTTGTCCTTGAAACAGCGTGACCTATGTGCTTGCAACTTGAGTGCATAATGGAAATAAAGGTGAACATTGGAGCAAAACAAAGTCGTCTACAGCTCTTACAAACGCGCGCGCACACACACGTTCTTGTATGAGTTGTTTTGATCCGAGAGCAACAAGTCACTGGGTTCAGAAGTGGGCGAGGCTTCTCCACTCACGCTCTGCAAGTCCTGTTCAAGCACTCATCTATGTAACATGGCGATAGTGAATCTGTAGTTATTTGGCCAGACGCAGTTTCCAGGGCAGTAGCTCGAACACACCATTCACTCACGTCGCATTTCCCTGAGTGTCCTGCAGCAACATTAGAGTGATAGTGTCTGAATCTGGTTCAGCAGCTTGTCCTCGGGTGAACCCTGTGCAGGAGAACATCCCGTTCTTGTGATATTAATAGCGCCCTTGCGTCATGAATTGTGCTGTGAGTGGCGCGCTACACACGCGATGGCGAACCGTTACGAAACACAGAGTCAGCACAGCACGTCTGCGGTAAATCCAGTTCAAATACAGCTCAGAGCAGTCAGAAGTGCATTCCAGAGGTCATTCCACCTTTGAGAAAGATCTCTAGTTTATTTTGCAGCTATTGCCCTATCTGCTCAATGTAGTACCTCCAGTTAGCCACAGCTAAGTACAGTATGTGTTTTCATTTTCTGTTTTATAACCAAATTATCAAGCTAAGATTTTGCCTCAGATCAGTATCTGATACAGATTTTGTGAAATTAGTATATTCTCAGGACTGATTCAATAATCTCAAGTTTCATTCAATTTTTTCTGGTTTTCCTTCAATATTCTCCTGAATGCACCCCACCATGTATATTGGGGTGTGTGGGTGTACACACAGACACACACATATGCACCACTTTATTGGGTACACTTGTTCAACTGCTTGTTAAGGCAGGTATCTAATCAGCCAGTCACATGGCAGCAACTCAGTGCATTTAGGCATGTAGACACGTCAAGATGACCTGCTGAAGTTCAAACCAAGCATCAGAATGGGCAAGAAAGGTGATTTAAGTGGCATTTTGCTGGTGCTAGACGGGCTGGTCTTAGTATTTCAGATACTGCTGATCTACTGGGATTTTTATGTACAGTCATGTCTAGGATTTACAGACAATGATCCGAAAAAGTGCGGCATATACATGGAAGATTTCTCCACAGTTATCTGATTTAAAACCCATTGTGCATTTATGAGGCCACTTCAAGACTGATAAGGCCAAACATTCAGTAAAATCAAAAGATGCTCTTAAGAATATTGTGAAATTGTGGTGGGATAACATAGATCATCAGAATTTGCACAACATTGTGGAGTCCGTGACTGCTTGAGTGCACACTTTTGTTAGAGCAAAAGGGGGAACATAGCAAATTCTAAGCAATTCTGAAATGAGTATCACTGGTGGTCAAATAAGCAAGCCTGTCTTTGTAGATACCTGAGTTCAAGTTGCCTCAGGCCACGTTTGATGTAGGAAAGGTTGAATGGGTATCATCTCCCCCCTCCAACGGCAAAGGTGACAGATGGTTACAGTGGAAATGGACATGGTCTTGCTGCAGAAATCCACCTCCTACTGGTGTAAAGAAGCAGCAAGTTATACCGAGGCATTCGATGACTTATGGCCCACCTCCCTCAGTGGAGGGGTCGGCACATGACATGGACTATTGACAAGGGGAAATGGGCAGATCAAGCTGGGGTTAAAAATGCGATGGACTGGCCTCCCATCCAGGACCCACACATACCTGCCCCCTCATTAAAATGTGAAATAACTAAATGGGGATAAATGAACAACAACAAAACAAATGCAGTTCCTACTATATAACTTTCAAAAACTCAGACTGGAACAAGCATACTCTTTTGCAAAACAAAGTGAATGTTCATGGCATGCACTTACAATGCACGAGTGAACAGTCTCAAAATAATCTAAATAAAGAACTTAGAACTTAGAATGTATCTGGAGTGAACTGAGAGGATGCACTTGCACAGAGTGAACACAGAGTGAACAGGGTGATGTTACCTATGAGATGCATCTCAACTCTCATACTTTTTAAATAGTATGTTCAAAATAGTATCAGTAATATTGATTGTGTACCAATTTGAAATGCTATTTATAACAGTAGTAAGTGGTTTGGGACACAACCAAGTATTTTCTGTTATTCTAGCTGCAGCTGCTTAGCTCTGTGTTTCTGCCTCTGATGGAAACTCATTCTCTTTCTTTTGTGCCCTCATTGGCTTTTGGCTTGGACTTGAAACAAATCATTACAGTCAGCAACTGAGTGTCTCTCTAGGCCTGTACGGGTGTATGTAAACAGGAACATGACGCCTGTGTTGGCGGCACTTGACTGGAGCACAGTGGACATGGGGACTTGCCAAATTTTAGCAGTGTTATTTTACAGATGTCTAACTTTATCATAGACAGCCCAGAATCTCAAGATGTCTGTGTTTCTGCATGTGTCTTACCTCTTGGATTTCTGGTAAATATGACCTTCTGGAAATCAAGATGTAAACGAGTACTTATGTGGGTTAAATCAACACAGTTTTTATAAACACTGTGAAGATTTCTTTCAGGGTAAATCTGCCTTCCTGGAAGGCTGTAAACACACCCTCCATTTCACAACTGGCCTGTAAGGACATGTATCCTCAGGGTAGGGTATTGCACAGTGAGCTGGTGAAGTGAACATCTTTTGAAAATCTAAAATCACGCATAACATATACAGTTTTGTCATAATTAGTTTTGTCTTATGTTGGCCAGTAGAGAAGTGTAAACTGATGATGGTGGACTCATCCCTTCCCCCATTCATAGGCTTCACAGTAGAGTTTTAGAACCGAGTTGCACTGGGATCTTGGCCCAACCCAAGGGAAAAGGGGGAGGATAGTGGAAAGAAGGAGGAAGGGGGGGGAGTGAGATACAGACAGAGCAGGGAGGTAATTCTCTCAGTTGCTAGCATCAGTGTTTTTATCTGAAGGGTGGGGGTTTGATTTGAAACCTGGCTGCTAATTGACGTAAATGCTCACCGCATCGCACATTTCTTTACTGAATATTTTGTTCAATTGTAAACAAGTCCATTAGAGTGCATACTCTGTGCCTGTGCATCTGTACACCAGTTGGTTTTCAGTAAGAGGGAACCAGGAGTAGGTGTTGACGCACGACAAAACCACTTCCTCTTAAGGTTCTGTGTTGTACAATGATGGCCTTATGTAATCTCTAGATCCTTGTTACAAAACTGCATGGGAATAAAGCAGTATAGTTTGCAGAAATGCAGTGTTTGGTATTATTTAGGCTAGTCTGCATCATTTAAGAAGAATCCCAAATCTTATGTGTATCTGAAAGGCCATCTCTTCTCTTCATACCCAGCAATTACAGGCCTAAGTGAACCACATCAGTGCTTCACTGCTTAGGAGCAGCCTCACCCAGACGATAGGCACCATGCAAATTACAGTGCAACTCCAAACACACCCACCAACAATTATGCGCGAAACATTATCCCTTATGGAAGTTTCTTTGTGTCTGAACCAGACAGAGATATATGGCAGAACTGGAATGGCAACTATGTGATGAACTTTTGAGTAATGGAGCAAAGAAGTCAGAGAACATCGTACTTCTTTATTTTCATTGTCTATGTACGCATGCGTGCTGTACCATCAACAGATACGACATACGACATAAGTGGTTTTATTTTCTTCCAATCCCACTTTCTCAAAGTGAAGATCATCAGCTAGGTCAAGCTCTCTCAAGGTTATGGGCTACCACTTGCATGGGAATCAGTACAGCTTAAACAGCACACACCATAGTCTCATACTAGGAAGAGTGTGGGAGGTTATAGTCTGTCAGAGTTTTAAACAATGCACCGCCAAGCTTTATTCCTCACGATTAGTCATAGAAACAGTTTCTCACAGTAGCTGAGTATAATTTACATTTACATTTACAGCATTTAGCAGATGCCCTTATCCAGAGTGACTTACAATTGATTCTTTCTTACAATCCAAGCAATTGTGGGTTAAGGCGCTAGGCTACCACAGTCCACTAGGATAATAATAATAACTAGGTGTATACGTTTTACAGATGTGTATATATGATAATCCGATTTATTAGAAACTGGTGGTTCTCCAAACCCCCTGCTATAAACAGCATATCAAAAGTAGGTCACGCAGTAGTTATGAGGTAACATATGAGGTGCCTTGAAAATTAAATTACAGTGGTGTGAAAAAGTATTTTCCTGCCCGATTTTCAATATTACCACAGATTTCTAACCAAATAGTTAAACTAGAAATTTGGAAATTGACATACAGTGTGTTTCATTCATAAAAGAACACACCAATATCTTCCAGGTTATTGACTATTTTGTCCAATAAAACGTAAGACATTTTTCACAACTTCTGACATTGCTCTTGAGCCCAATCGTCCTGACAGAAAAGTTTTAATATAGTACACAATCAAATTTATCAGCAGTGGCGTACAGTATTTGTGAGCACTAATTGCTTATTTCAGGTGTTGTGCCTCAAATGGGATTTAGTAATCAACTACAAGCTTTAATTTTCAGCCATTCACATGTCAAATTTAGTTAGTGTTTGGATCATTGTCTTGCTTAACGACCCAACTACAGTTTAGCTTCAGCTCATTTCCTTTGATCAAGGCATAATTTGCATGTTGTGCTTGCTGGGTCTTAGCACTAGCAGCTTTACTCTGACAGTAAGGTTTATATTGAGCAGGACTGACTGCAATCAAGCTTGGCTGTGTGTTCACTCAGCTGATGCTAATTATCCCATCAAGTGGATTGATTTAACTAGTGTGGAAATTCTCACAGAGAGCCTGATGGTGCTGGATAAAAATTTTAATTTATTAATTAAATGAAAAAGAGAATTATTCATTACCCAATGAAGACTTTTATTGAATTGAAACAAAACACGTAATCAATTTTTCCCTTTGCAGAGGATTTGGTCTCACCATTGCAAATGTAGCCTGCTCATAGTTTTTCTTGTAAAGCTTTTCATTTGAAATCCAGCAACACTGATTTTTTTTCACATTTCCACATCACTTTTCCTGGTCTGTGTTGTAGGGGTTATCTCCAGACTATTCACTATAGGTGGGGCACCTATCCCCATAGAACACAGGGTGCAGGTTAACTCCAGTTAACTCCTGTATGGTATGTGCGACTGGGAGTTCCTCTCAGAAATATGTAGTTCAGCTAGTTTTCTGCTCACTTCTGATCAAAAGAAGAGAGCCAGAGAAATATAAAATCGGAAAATAATATTTACTTCTATATTTTACTTATCTGAAACTAAGAGGTTTATTATATTTGAAAAAGAATGTGCACTTGTGAAGTATGTGCTCTGCAAAAGGTGAGAAAATAGTTCAGAACTAGAGATAGTAAGTGTTTTGACTACCCATATTAAATGTGTTTTTCACATCTATATTATGTCTTGCAAAATTTCTACATGTGGTAAAACACCTACCACTATAAAGTGTATTCAGTTCGGTTCAACTGAAACTGTAGTTTCAGATGTTTTCTGGGGCTTTTTTTGAACCAAACATACTGAAAGGTTCAGCACATTTCTACTGATAACTATGTTGAAAATTTGGCATCTAGTAAGCTGCTCTTGCTGATCCTAAACCAGCTTGTGCAGGTAGGCCTATAGAATTTCCACTTATCTAGAGTATAATCTCTTCTGGTCCTGATTTGCTGGGGGTCTTTGCACCATCTGTACATCAGATCATCCAGCTCACTTCCAATTAATAAAGACACTAATAAGGCTTCATAAATGCAGTGCAAGACATTTCGCAACAGGAAGATTAGGCAAATGCTGATAGATTGTCTTGGACATGGGTTGTCTCAATAATTAAAATCTCTTATTTGCCTGTATACTGAACAAAACTGTTTCCATTGACTGTCTGTGCAGAGTCCCTCTTTTGTAAATCGAAGCAAACAAATTGCCAGTTCAATATTCATGTATCATTTGCACTAAGTTACAGTCTCATATAATAACATTATGAGGTTTGTACTTTTTTGTTCTTGGTTGTTAATCTTAATCTTGCATCTTAACTGTGGCCTAGTAACCAAATGACTCAGGAGCACTTGCTCTTCTGATAAACAGCAATTGTCTTTGGTCCTATCTCCACCCAAATGTTCCCACACTGTCCTTCAGCAAGCTAGATAATGACCCACTTGCAGGATCACAGACATATTGGGCCTTATTGTAAGCACCACAGAGCACCCACAATTACATGCTTCATATTTCAAGTGTATTCAAGTTTTAAAGCTAAATAGAAGGTCATGACCATGTCAGAATATCCTAGAAGTCAATTTTCGGATGGCAAATGCAGAAGGCATCACAGAACACAATGATATAGTATATTAGAGCTATCTATAGAGTTCCTTCCTTGAAAGTTTCTGATCCCTTTAGAAATTTGTATATTTCTGCATAAAAATGGCCTAAAAGATTCCTCAGAAGAAAACTTCAAAAACCTCACATTTTCACAATAGTCCTAAAAGTAGAAACCAGTGGCCTTAACAGAACTTAGTTTCAAAATACACTTAACATTACATGGCTTTGTTTAAAAGTAGGCTATTTGGCTGACTCTGGTCAACAACATCGCAAGTTGGGAAAAATTTCCAAGTTCTCATTTCATCTGCCAGTATAAATTAGGAATAGAGAATATAAATATTGACCTACCATCCTGTAAGACCCTGTAATCAGGTCCTGGTAAGGTCATTTGGATTAACCTAATGACGATTATTGATTTTAAGCCATTTTAACTGTTTACATTTTATTAGTGCAGCATGTATCAGTCATAATGGGTTTCACTGTAAATAATTGCTATAGTAAAATGCAATTGCATTTTTGCAATGCATGGTATTTCATGGCCTGATTGTAATTTTACAATACAGTTATTCCCTTTTTTATAATTGCCTGACTTACGATATTTTGAAGTTATGACGGGAATCAGATCATAAATATAACTATACATGCAGTAGAAACCATACTCAAAATTTAGAATTTTCCCAGGCAAGTGATATGTAGCATAAGCAGTATACGCAGTAATCTTCTGCACTCGAATAAGGAAGTCCAACGGACAATGAAGGTCGGGTTCGAGTATTGAGGCCTTGTGGTGTGCACCTGAATCCTGACTTTGCTGTGGACACACTTCCAGCTGGGACACCAGCTTCAGCAAAGTATGAGTGTGGAGGACGTACAGCTGTGGATAAATATAGAATATATATTGACATACAAATATAAAATATATATTGTCATACATGACTCTATGACAAATATATGTGTCATAATCATGTCTAGCAGCCAAAGATCTCTCACCAAGAGGTACATTACCTAAAAGTAGCCTCTGAGAGCCTAATTATAGAGCAGTGTCTAGTCAGACCACACCTGCAATCATTTACATAACTAACTGCATGTAAATGTACAGTGATGCTTAAAAGTTTGTGAACCCTTTAGAAATTTCTATATTTCTGCATAAATATGACTTAAAACATCATCAGATTTTCACACAAGTCCTAAAAGTAGATAAAGAGAACCTAGTTAAACAATGAGACAAAAATACTATACTTGGTCATTTATTTATTGAGGAAAATGATCCAATATTACATATTAGTGAGTGGCAAAAGTATGTGAACCTCTAGGATTAGCAGGTAATTTGAAGGTGAAATTAGCGTCAGGTGTTTTCAATCAATGGGATGACAATCAGGTGTGAGTGGGCACCCTGTTTTATTTAAAGAACAGGGATCTATCAAAGTCTGCTCTTCACCACACATGTTTGTGGAAGTGTATCATGGCACAAACAAAGGATTTTTCTGAGGACCTCAGAAAAAGAGTTGCTGATGCTCACCAGGCAGGAAAAGGTTACAAAACCATCTCTAAAGAGTTTGGACTCCACCAATCCACAATCAGACAGATTGTGTACAAATGGAAGAGAATTCAAGACCAACTGTTAACCTCCCCAGAGTGGTCCGACCCCAACAAGAGTCACTCCAGAGCACGGTGGGTGTAATAGCTGGTGGAGGTCACAAAGGACTCCAGGGTAACTTCTTAAGCACTAAGCCTCTCTCCATTGGCTAATGTTATGGTTCATGAGTCCCAACCATTAGAGAACACTGAACAAAAAAACAATGGTGTGGCCTGGCAAGGGTTGGCAAGGAGAAAAGCCACTACCTCCAAAAAGAACATTGCTGCTCGTCTGCAGTTTGCTAAAAGATCACGTGGACAAGCCAGAAGGCTATTGGAAGGCTAATGTTTTTTAGATGGATGGGACCAAAATACAGCTTTTTGGTTTAAAAGAAAACCGTTATTTTTGGAGAAAGGAAAACACTGCATTCCAGCATAAGAACCTTATCCCATCTGTGAAACATGGTGGTGGTAGTATCATGGTTTGGGCCTGTTTTGCTGAATCTGGGCCAGGACAGCTTGCCATCATTGATGGAACAATGAATTCTGAATTATATCAGAGAATTCTAAAGGAAAATTTCAAGACATCTGTCCATAAACTGAATCGCAAGAGAAGGTGGTCATGCAGCAAAACAACGACCCTAAGCACACAAGCCATTCTACCAAAGAAAGATTAAAAAACATAAAGTTAATGTTTTGGAATGGCCAAGTCAAAGTCCTGACCTTTATCCAATCGAAATGTTGTGGAAGGACCTGAAGCGAGCAGTTAATGTGAAGAAACTCATCAACATCCCAGAGCTGAAGCTGTTCTGTACGAAGGAATGGGCTAAAATTCCTCCAAGCCGGTGTGCAGGACTGATCAACAGTTACCGGAAACGTTTAGTTACAGTTTATTGCGGCACGGGGGGGGGGGGGGGGGGGCGGGGGGGGGGGGGGGGGGGGGGTTTTTTATTTTGTTTTCTTTTTTTTTGTTGTTTTTTTTTGTGTGTGTTTTTTTTTTTTTATTTGTTTTCTTTTTGTTTTTATTTCTTTTTTTTCTGTTTGTTGTTTTTTTTTTTTTTTATTTTTATTTTTTTTTTTTTATTTTTTTTTTTTTTTTTTTTTTTTTTTTTTTTTTTTTTTTTTTTTCTTTTTCCTTTTATTCTTTTATTTCTTCTTTCTTATATCTTTTTTTTTTTTTTTATTTTTATTCTTTTTTTTTTTTTTTTGTTGGTTTTTCTTTGTTTTTTTTTTTTTCTCCCTCACACCAGATACTGAAAGCAAAGGTTCCACATCTTTTGCCACTCCACTAATTATGTAATATTGGATCATTTTCCTCAATAATAAATGATCCAGTTATAATAATTTTGTCTCATTTGTTTAACTGGGTTCTCTTTATCTACTTTTAGGACTTGTGTGAAAATCTGATGATGTTTTAGGTCATATTTATGCAGAAATAAAGAACATTCTAAAGGGTTCACAAACTTTCAAGCACCACTGTAACTGTGTAACTGCATGTTGAGTTTTGCAGCAATCTGACATTTCTGTCTGTCGGTTTTATTTTTGTTTGTCAATGACTATACATGAGATATTCAGTACTTTATTATCAAATAAGCTTCATGTTACTGACTTTGCTCGGTTGTAGTTTAATGTAAGTATAAGCATGTTTAAGGTACGCTATGCACTTTATACTCTCCTGCACTCGGCACGCTGACACATTGCATTATCCAGATTAGGGTTTTATGTTTGTTTGTTTGATTTTGTTTTGCTTGTTTTAACCTACAATGTACTATTAAATATGTAGTAGTAACTATTAACTACAATGTAATATTAACTTTGGAATAAAGTGTTCTTAATTTAATATGTCACTAATCACTCTTCATATTCTGTGTGCTGTTTGTCCTGTTTTTCTTTGACTTATGGTTCTTATTTCCTGTTGACATGGTCATTACGCAGACTCACCTGTTGCTTGTTACCACTGTCTACTTAGTGTATTTAAACCCTCTGTAGTTCACCCTTGTTTGCAGCATTGTTTGTGTATTTTTCGTTTTTAGTTTTCTCTTGTGTTTGATAATTTACTGTTCATCTGTCTTTTTGAGTATAGATGTTATATAGATACTATATTTTGCCAACTTATCTTTTGCCTCCAACCATGGACTCTAACTATAGTTATAGAAGTAGTAAGTAGAGGTAATACCAATATTTCATGTGCATTATCTTGGTTATCTTCTCGTGTACACACCCATTACAGTAAATTGCTTTGTAAGTTTTGAATAAGCATTAACCACGTGCATTAATCACAAGCACAAATGCATTATTATGTGCATAATTCTTAAATACAAGTTAGACAACTAGCCACCTGCTAGCTACTATAAGTCTTAATAGATAATAATTACCAGTTATTTGCTGAAGTTTGATGGAATTCAGCAAACAAGTGTTTGAAGCTCAAGTGCTATAAATCAGAAAATCATTAACTAGCTGCATTTAAGAAATGGTGTAAAGTTTATTGACAGTTTTATTGTGTGTGAGAATTCAATATGATTCTTGGTGTTCAGAGTACCTGTTCAAGCTGACCCGGAAACAACTTTGTTTTGGCTTTAATGGGTAGAGGTAGTTCCAGTTTAATGTCAGTATGAAGGACAAAAGCACAATTGCCCAATGGCATGCTGACTGTAAGCAGAAGGTTATTTTACTTTGTGTTGCCTTGTAGATTGGAAATGAGCATCAGTCATCTTAGTGATTTACTAATGACACAAATATGCAATAATTTGATTTGTGTGGTATCTATAGCAAAATATGACAAGGAAATATTGCAAAAATGTCTTATTGGTCGGAAAATGTTGATAGCAGTTTCCGTAACGACACAGCTCCTGTTGTGCCAGCATCAAGGTATTTCAGTTATATATTAACACGCTTGTTTGGATATGTTATCTACACACCATGTTTATCATAACTAATTTGCAGGCACTTGTTTGCTCTGTATGACTTAATATAGCCTAAAAATAAACATATTAATAATGAAAAATTGAATGCTGCATTATTTCCTGCATGGAAAGACAGACAAAGAAGAACATTGGTGAAGGAACTGAAGGATGTATCTGTGATAATGGAAGTATAAGCATTAGTATGAAATTCAGTTGAATTAAGTAAAATGGATAACATTCATGAGGTGTATTCATCTAACAGATAATTTGTTGTTGCCAGGTTGCTTTGGTATAAAAGGAATAAAGCACCCTGAGGTGTCCTGTTAAAGCAAAGTAATACATTCTGGGTAGTTGGAGGCCAATTCACACCATCCCATTATTATTTTCCTGTAACTACATGCCATGCAGTGTTTCATTCCCTTCTTAATGACTAATTTTATATTTCAAAATGCATAATCTGTACATGCATTGTGTTGTTTTATGTAGCTATCAACAACAGTGATCAGGAGGAAAATCTTTTGGCAGTTTCAGAAGGCAGCTACGTGTTTATTCCTAGCAGAGATACTCTTGCTTGTAAAAAGCTATGATAGTCAAGGAAGTAATATAATTGCTATCATGACGCAGTATTACCATGCTATCAGGACTGAAGCAGATTTACAGTGGGGCAAAAAAGTATTTAGTCAACTATTGATTGTGCAAGTTCTCCTACTTAGAAAGATGAGAGAGGTCTGTAATTGTTATCCTAGGTACACTTCATCTATGAGAGACAAAATGAGAAAAAAAATCCAGGAAATCACATTGTAGGATTTTTTAAGAATTTAATTGTACATTATGGTGGAAAATAAGTATTTGGTCAATAACAAAAGTTTAACTCAATACTTTGTAGCATAACCTTTGTTGGCAATGACAGAGGTCAATCGTTTCCTATAAGTCTTCACCAGGTTGGCACACACTGTAGCTGGTATTTTGGCCCATTCCTCCATGCAGATCTCCACTAGAGCAGTGATGTTTTGGGGCGACACGGACTTTCAACTCCCTCCACAAATTTTCTATGGGGTTGAGGTCTGGAGACTGGCTAGGCCACTCCAGGACCTTGAAATGCTTTTTACGGAGCCACTCCTTCGTTGCCCGAGTAGTGTGTTTGGGATCATTGTCATTATGGCAGACCCAGCCACGTTCCATCTTCAATGCTCTCACTGATGGAAGGAGGTTTGGCTTAAAATCTCACGATACATGGCCCCGTTCATTCCTTCCCTTAACACGGATCAGTCGTCCTGTTCCGCTTTGCAGAAAACAGCCACAAAGCATTGATGTTTCCACCCCCATGCTTCACAGTAGGTATGGGGTTCTTGGGTTGCACTCAAGCATTCTTCTTTCTCTAAACACGACAAGTTGAGTTTTTACCAAAGAGTTCTATTTTGGTTTCATCTGACCACATGATATTCTCCCAATCCTCTCCCAATCATCCATATGCTTTCTGGCAAACTTCAGACGGGCCTGGACATGTACTGGTGTAAGCAGGTGGGCACGCCTGGCACTGCAGGAACTGAGTCCCTCTCGGCGTAGTGTGTTACTGATGGTAGCCTTGTTACTTTGTTCCCAGCTCTCTGCAGGTCATTCATCAGGTCCCTCCGTGTAGTTCTGGGAGTTTTGCCCACCGTTCTCATGATCATTTTGACCCCACGGGATGAGATCTTGCGTGGAGCTCCAGATCAAGGGAGATTATCAATGGTCTTGTATGTCTTCCATTTTCTTACAATTGCTCCCAACCTGCTTGCCTATTGTAGATTCACTCTTCCCAGACTGGTGCAGGTCATACAATTTTTCTTCCCGTGGTCCTTCAATTAGCTCTTTGGTCTTGGTCATGGTTGAGTTTTGGAGTCGGACTGTTTGAGGCTGTGGACAGGTTTCGTTATATCAGATAACGAGGTCAAACAGGTGCCATTAATACAGGTAACGAGTGGAGGAACAGAAGAGCTTTCTTAAGAAGAACTTAACGGTCCTGTGAGAAGCCCAAAATCTTGCCTTGTTTGTGGGTGACCCAAATACTTATTTTCCACCATGAATTTACATTGAATTCTTAAAAATCCTCCCAGTGTGATTTCCTGGATTTTTTTTTCTCATTTTGTCTCTCATAGTTGAAGTGTAGCTATGATGAAAATTACAGACCTCTCTCATCTTTCTAAGTAGGAGAACTTGCACAATCAGTGGCTGACTAAATACTTTTTTGCCCCACTGTAAGTTGGAGAATTAAAAATGCCTTTCAAACACATTGATGTTTGTTTACAGCACAAACGTAGCAAGAAGTACAGTTTAGAAGTGAATCATTATTTTCAGTATCTGCATTAGGAAGCTATTTTATTTTATAGCCCGTTTATTTAAAGGAATTAGAATGGCATTTGAATAAGAGAAAAATGCATGGAAGTAAAACTGCCAACATGCTGAGCTCTGACTATAGCTGCAGGCCAAACTTTGTTTCAGCCACAGGTTGTTCCTGCCATCATGTTTCCATGGCCACTCCTCCTTTTGTGAACCTCAGAGAGGATGTGCATGGTGCCCTGCTCCTCCTCCACTTCTCCCTAATGATCACCCAGCAGCTCCAACCCACCCCCATCATTGTACCGAACAATTAAAATAGGGCAACTCCTGACATATTTAAAGCTATAAAGACATACAAGCCATAACAGTACGAGTTTCAGTTCATGAAGAACATCTACTTGGTTCAGTTGGTTCAATTCCACTGGGCAAAGAGGTTGTGAATTACTGTGCGTTGAACTCTTTAACTACAAATATGTATTTATGCAATGCCTCGCTCCCTCTCTCCCATTTTTCCTCTTCTGTCTCACAGGAAACAGTCAGTCATCCTATGACTGTCGATTTTAACTGCTTTGTTGGGACTTGCACAGTGGCAGCAAGTCGACAAAACCAGCTGTTGAAAAGCCTCATCCAGAAAACATGAAGCCCTCCCTCCTACAAAAACAAATAGGACGAGAGCCCAGTAAAATCTTAGCAGCATTTATTTTAAAGAAAGTGTCTGTTAGCCTCAATTTCAGATAAATCCGCGTTCCTGTCATTTATAGCTCTTAAAGGTTGCTGTAGTGTTTAGATCATAAGAAAAAAGTAAGAAGTTAACCCTTTAACTGGTTGACTTATTAATTTCTGCAAGGTTTCTTTATAATGGGCCATTTTACACTGCACAATGTGCAAGAACACTGGATTCCCAAAAACTGAAATTTGGCTTTTTTTGCTAGCCATGGGTATCTAGGCAGGACCCAGGTACTGGTATTGTACAGAAGAAACTGGTTAGCATTATTCGCTATTCACTTAAGTGGAGTCTGCTCACTGGCACATTGCAGAAAGTATAGGTTTGTGTTGTCGTTTTAGATTCACAGGACTGTTATGGTGAATTCCACTGTACTCAAAAGTTGGATATTCTTAAGATGAGAATGCAGATTTTAAACACAAATGCATTTCTACAATTGTATCCAGGAAAACATGTCTATGGCAAAAAAAGTGCGTGTTTCTTACAGTTGTGGTAACTTAAAGTGTATTTGAGTGTATTTCATTTAAACAATCTACAACCCCAAATCAGAAAAAGTTGAGACGGTATGGAAAACGCAAATACAAAATACAGTGTTCCTTACATTTCCTTTGACTTTTATTTCATTGCAGACAAATATGAACCCAAGATTTTTTGTGTTTGTTTGTTTTTTTCTGGTCATTTGTTAATAAACATTTCAGCCCTGCAACACATTCTAAAAAAAAGTTGGGACGGGGCAATTTAGGCTAGTAATGAGCTTTAAAAAACTAAATAATTATGTGATTTCAAACAGGTGATTGTAATCATGTTTGGTACAAAAGCCGTGTCCAAAAAAGACTGAGTCTTTTAGGAGTAAAGATGGGCAGAGGATCTCCAGTTTGTCAAGAAATGTGTGCAAAAATGATTGAAATGTGTAAAAACAATGTACCTCAAAGAAAGACTGGAAGGGATTTACATATTTCTCCCTCTACAGTGCATAATATAATTAAATAATTCAAGCAATCTGCAGGAATTTAAGTGTGAAAAGGGTAAGGGCACAAAACTACACTGAGGCGTGATTTCTGATCCCTGAGACGGCACTGACCGCCATTCATCAAAAGCTGATAGAACCTCTTGGAGAAGTGATTACTTTACTTTCACAAATGCACTTAAAACTTTACTGTGCATAAAAGAAGGCTTATGTGCACCATGTCCAGAAGTGGCATCGACTTCTCTGGGCTTGGAAGCATCTGGGATGGACCATCACACACTGGAAAAGTGTATTGTGGTCAGACCAATCAGTATTCCATATTTTTTTTGGAAGAAATGAACACTGTGTGCTCCGGAACAAAGACAAAAAGGAGCACCCAGACTGTTATCAGCAACAAGTCCAAAAGCCAGGATCTGTCATGGTATGGAGTTGTGTCAGTGCCCTTGACAAAGATAATTTACACTGCTGTGATGGCAGCATTAATGCAGAAAAGTGCACTGAGATTTTAGGGCAACATAAGCTGCCTTCAAGACAACTTTTCCAGAGACTGTGCATTTTTCAACAAGACAATGCAAAACAAGCTAAATCATAAAAAGTTAGGACTGAAATATGTAAGTCTTCTTTGAGGAACATTTATTTAAAACATTTCAGTAATCTTCTGCCAATCTTTATTCCTCAAAGACTCAGCCTTTCATGGATACTGTTTTTTGTACAAAATCATGATTATAATCACCTGTTGACATTACCTGGTCGAAATCACTTCATTATTTAGTTCTTTTACCTCATTACTAGCCCTAAATTGCCCCTGTCCCAACTTTTTTTGGAATGTTTTGCAGGCCTGAAATGCAGGAATGGATGTTTATTAATAAATGAAATGAAGTTGAACAGAAAAAAAAAACGAAACGTTTTGGTTTCATACTGTCTGCAATTAAATAGAAGTCAAAGAAAATGTAAAGAGCACTGCATATATTTTTTATTTGCATTTTCCATTATGTCCCAACTTTTTCTGATTTGGGGTTGTAATTGTTTATATACAGCAGCTATTGAAACATCTTGAAATTCTCTATTAATAACAAGTTTCAAAATATTCTATCCACTTAACCATGTCTTAACCAACTTCTACCATTAAGCCCTACAGTCATGAAGCAACTGGAATCGAATATACTGTTAAAGTCCATTTTCAAAATATGAATGTAATGTCCAACAGGGGTTACCATCTGGACTGTGACATCTGTCTGACTGCAAACTCAGATGGCAAAATTCATGAATTGGAATTACGACCTAAGTGATCATCCATTTCCATTGTAATTTATTTTTGCATCCTTACTTTCAGGGAATATAAAAATTAAACCAGTGACCCAGATTTGTCATGTAATTTACCGTGGTAGGAAACATTAGTGTGCTAATGCACACCCATTCATTGGCTGATGACACAATGAGCATGCATACCTTGTCCCAAAACGGTGCCAGTGTTTTTAATGGTCTTCTCTAATCATGTCAATCATCTCTGAAGTTGGAAAATTAACTAGAACCATGAATTCTCTCGGTTTCTGTTTGCACTTTAGGCCTTTTCTCAGAAACACCTTTTTTTGCTGTGTTACACAAGAAAGCTGTGGAGTAGCACTACCCTTTGTTTTTATCTGCCTGTAACTTTCTTCTTTTGCGTAACTGATTTTGGTAAGTTCCTTGACAACAGGAAAACACTGCCAAATGTTGTGTCCCTGTTGTTGCCAAGGATGCAGAATGAAATTTTTGCAGAGGTAAACACTATAACAAATGACCACAGACTCATAAACCATTTTCAGCTTGCAGTGTTGTCAAAATCATATCAAAAACCATAATAAGGTTTAGTTTTTCCATGGTTCAAGTGTGTACAGAGTGGAATAACACAAAGTGAATAATCTCTGTGAGCATCACTGTGAAAGTTGTATTTCACTGTAGGTGTCGTCTCTCTGTCTGCCATATAGGCTACTAAAACCGTGAGATAGAAAACTTAGAGATATGGATACCTTCTTTCACTTTTGCCTTAGCTCACAAACACATACTTTGTGATACATGACACAACTGTACAAACAATGTGATTTCACTGGAAATTCCTGCCCATTACTGGATGGCTCTAAAGTCCACAAAGGACACAGTAGCACACTTCTGCCAGGCAATAAATGAAAAAGATAAACACTGCTTCCTAAATTAAATAAAGAGAATTGATTTTCACTTTTCAGAACAAAATACAGTAATTCAGGGAAGTTATTCAGTTTAGCCCCGGTTGACCACTGATGACACTTATTATAACTCCAGTAACGTTACACAACATTCACTGTGTATTCCTGTGACTAAATAAAACCATCCACTTCATCTAACTAAAGCAATAACAAATTTATCAAAACCACAATACAATGAATAAAAACTAAACAGAATTTTAAATGGAGTAAGATCATCTAAATAGAGAGCCTACATTACACCATATTTAAAATGAACACCATAATAACACAGCTGCTCATCATTCTGTTTACATGTACACCAAATTATGAGGGTTGAAGGTTCAGTGAGGTGAGGGTTAATCCCAAAAGTGTAGATTCGCTGATTTCGTGCTTTGAGAATGAAGAGTTGACCCCAAAGATTTCCAATCAATTTCATACACTAAAGTGACTCAAATACATCACAGAAGAGCGTAGTGCTCTGACAAAAAGACCTTACAAGAAAATTTTTTGTCGATTTCAGTCAGCTAAATAAATGTAGTTAGTGTTTGTGTCATTCACTTAATGTGTACGCAATCAGCAATTGGCATCATGTATTTCATGTACCGGTATTTACATGAAATGGTGTGCTTCAAAAAAGAGATGCCTTTGCCATAATACATAATACTTCAGTATAAGAGCCAGGCTTTAGTATTGTGACAACCCAACAGAGAGATTCTCATCATTCTGCAAGCTGTAGCTGTTTTTATTGTAACACAAGCTTAACTTGCTGAACTAGAGCCACAGGTTCATAAGCAGCAATCTACTTTCCAGGCAGCTTCTCGGAGATCCATGTAGACACTGGCTGAGTGACGTGTCTCAACAAGCCCAACTATCTTCACCATGCTAAAGCCTTTTTTCCTCTCTGGAGTCTTTCCAGTTTGGACTCAGTGCCTGTGCTTGACATAAATTCTAAATAACCGTAATGAGAAACCCAAACAGACACGAGCGTGCCTCATCTACCACATGCCCATCGGTCTTTTTCTGATGTAACTGTAATCTAAGCCTGGAGAATATTACAGCACAAGGTCCAAAGTTAATGTACGTCACACTCACAAGTGTGCTCTCTCTCTCTCTCTCTCTCTGACACACATACAAACATACCTAGACAGACACATAGATAAGGGACTAAACTCACTATGCACTCATTATCCCCTAAGGGCCTGTAGTCTGTCGCCATACCAACCAGGTTGATCTGTCGGCTCTCTCAGGTAAGGCAGACACCTGATGCATTATTGACAAGCCATGGAGGCCCACAGTCAAGCCAAATCTGATCAAATAACAGTATCCCACCTCCTTCCTTTTGTCTGCTTCATCCTGGGCCATTAGGCTGCCCAAAAGGCATAAATTAGGCCCGTTTGCATGCTGTTTTTTTCCGTCGTTTACTACATATGGAGCCAATTTTGTGTTTCAACCTGCATAGCAGCTGTTCCTTATTTTCTCCTCTCTCTGCCCAAACAATGAGACATGTCACAGAGAGAAAAACATTTGCAAATTAACAAGTAGAAATCACAACAATACATGCACGTGAGCTACAGGACAGGATTCAGACAGCAACACCGCCCTCTGTGCACAGGTTTGTGCTTTGTCAAGACAAACTTTTTTTTAACGTCAACCATTTATGAAAACGAGGAAAGGGGATACGCCTGGCGTTCAGAAAATGTTTAAGTTTTGTAGTTGGCATACTTGTTTGTGGCACCATGAAATAGCAACAGGGAAAAGAGAAAAAGGAACAGCTAGACTGAGAGACAACTGAAGAGAAAGTCTTGATGTCCTTGAGGTGAACAGTGATGGCTTTGGCTGCTGTGTTAACCCCTGACGACCCCTGTAAATGACCTCTAACCAACAACCCTCAGACCAGTTACTTCACCTGCTGAAACAATTTCATTTTCAGTAATAAAATGATTTAAGCAGGAATACAGTTCAGTTTGTGATGAAGGTGGACAAAAGAAAATGTAGTTCTTTGGTGTTAGGGTTATCTGAACAAATGACACAGACGTATAAAGCTTTCGGACAAAGGTGACCAGGAGACGGTAAGAGAGGTCGAAATAGCTTCTTTGTGGGTCTGATGTGGCAGAGGAACTGCACCTCATGTACGTCCTCTGCTGGATAATCTGAGCAAGGCAGGATCAAGACCTGGCAATAAATAAATAAATAAAATATAGTAATAAAAAACATCAATACCAGTGCTTACTGTATAGCATTTTGAAATTGGCAGCTTTTCAGAGAATTTATGAACACATGAAAAATGTTTTTGATCACACTCTAAAGTCCCATGTTATGCTAAAGTGTTTCTAAAGCCCCATTAGTGTGTGTTTCTGCCTTGCGCTCTGTGCCACCAGCTAGGCACTGGCTTTTCCTGACCCTGACCAAGGATTAAGCAGATTGAATGAATGATTCAATCTATCTGTTAAATTATAAAAGTGCCCTTAGACCTCGGACTCTGCCTGCGTGGAGTCTTCTTGTCCTCCCCATGTCCACGTGGGTTTACTCTGGGTGCTCCGCTTTCCTCCCACAGTCCAAAGACATGCATTAGGTTAACTGATTACACTAAATTGGCCTGGTGTGAGTGTGTATGACTAGTTGAAATGGCCACTGCAGCTGATATGAATTTAATTTAAAATAATTCCCAGCTAACACTTAGTGTTATTCATAATGTTCCTTCACAGCAAGATTCTGTGTATCAGTATTACAGACTTTCTTACTTTTACTCAAGTATTAGGCTCATTATGTTATAAATCTTCCTCTATGTTCCCAACACAACATGAAAAACTGTATGCCTCTTGGGGCTGGACAATTTTTCTTTGACTCTGAATTAGGTATGTATACAACTGACTGTGTTTGTTGTGACAAGCTTATTCCTCTTATGAGTAACTATGTCTCACACAGTGAATCAGCCCTCGGATACTGACTTTTATTTTTAATTTGACTGGTAAAAAGAGAAAGGGTTTTGTCTGATGTAAGGTTGCAAAAAAGTGTGTGTAAAAGAAATACCTTATGCTGTTTAGCTGAGAAGTATTTAGTTCTATTTGAACAATTACTGTTGCTATTTTTAAATGAAATGGAATGTTTACATTTTCCATTCCAGAGTAACCACTCACTTTTGTCTAAAAAAAAAAAAAAATGAAATAAATATAAAATATTTATTATTTAAAGTGATATGGACCTGCTTTATAAACATAGGCAAACTGTGGCATTACAACAAAAGCAACTCTGTAGACTAATAAACCATTTCCAAAGTATTCCTGATATTTTGCCTGGATGATAACCAGTATAGAATAATATTAGTGTGCGATCCAAATATCCAAATCCACCTTGAGTTTTTGCACATTCGGTTACACCATACATGTTATTACTTAGAACAGGTTCCTTTGCTGTCTGCATTATCACTGTAACAATGTCGCATGTTGAAGGACATAATAATTGTGATAGTTGTGTACCTGTAACACGTAAAGTAATCAGTATATATCAAAATAAAAGTGGAAGTTTCATACTGCATAGACATAGACTGTTAGAAATTTGAAACAAGCACAATTTAATTTATAGGAGCTTTGTGTACAGTGAACAGTGGAAATAGTGGAAAGGCTCTGCTGTGTGTGATGTAGACCATGACGATGTGGGGCATTAGACTCAATGAGTGATGTGCAGCTCATAAAGCTCATGTTTATCTGCTTACCGAAAGAAATCTCACTTATGGTCTTCAGATAATAGACCCACACAGGTAACATGGGAGAAAACATAAGAGTGGGTATTTACGCTTTCTGATTAATCGATTACACTAAATTGGCATTGATTTGAGCACACTAGGTTAATGTAATGAATTAACCTAAGACATATATATATATATATATATATATATATATATATATATATATATGCAGTGCCTTGAAAAAGTATTCGGCCCCCTTGAACTTTTCAACCTTTTGCCACATTTCAGGCTTCAAACATAAAGGTATGAAATTGTAATTTTTTGTGAAGAATCAACAACAAATGGGACACAGTCATGAAGTGGAACGAAATTTATTGGATATTTGAAACTTTTTTTAGAAATAAAAAACTAAAAAGTGGAGCGTGCAAAATTATTCGGCCCCCTTGAGTTAATACTTTGTAGCGCCACCTTTTGCTGCGATTACAGCAGCAAGTCGCTTGGGGTATGTCTCTGTCAGAACTTGCACACTCGGTGGCTGACTAAATACTTTTTTGCCCCACTGTGTATATATATATATATATATATGGGATCATATGTCACTACAAAGATACTTGACAAATATGACTTTGAAAAAGCTTCAGTTACTTCAGCTTCAATTGAAAAAGTTGTTACAGCCTTATGCCACATTTGGGCACCCTAAGAGGAACATTTTGTTAATCAGATAATAATAAATAGTTTGAACGACCTTAAATATGATATATTTCTGTTACTTGTAACAAACCATTAAGAAGTCAACTAAACTTACAATTTTACAATACTAACAAACCATCTGGAATGTGCACAGACCCTGCTTTTGTGTATTCGTTTGCTTTTATTATTATTATTATTATTATTATTATTATTATTATCATTTCTTTTTAGAAAATTAACAAAACTTGTCATTTGGGTTAGAGTTATTTTATTTGGGTTTTTCCTGCATCTGCGCATATTATACTTACTAAAATCGCCAAAAGGGGGCATACTTGTTCCTGTAACACTATTACAAGACGTGGAGTAAGTGGCCTAACCGGCAGCACAATGAATGCTGGGCCCCAATCCATCACAATTCATCACAATCCATCACACACACACACACACACACACACACACAGAGTCAGACACTTTTAGAGACGCTCACACACTGGCAGAACATGCAGACTGCACACAGGTGGAATCCAGCCTGGGAAACAAACCCGGGAATCTATCCAGCGCACCACTGTGCCACCTGTCTTATTCCATATTCATTTTTAAATGTTGTGGAAAATGTCCACTGACAATGAAAATATTTTACTATACATGAAAATGATGATAATTTCAACAGTATTTGAACAGTATTTATATTTCAGTGAGTACTAGTATATTTGCTTACATTTGACAGGGGCACCCCTGGTCCACTCAGGTTAGGGAACTCTGTTAGCAATCAAGTGATGCCACTTGAGGGCAAACCGAGTTCCCTAACCTGAGTGGACACTGTAGCTCATGTCCCTGTGCCAGACACGGTCCCTACTTTGTGTCTGTTATTGCACTGGACCATTCTCTTGGTCTCTCTGGCAAAACACCTGGCCTAACCAGATCTCTTACATAGCATCAATATATAGCAATGTACCAAAGGCACCCCATATTATTTTAAATCACCTTTGTCTTTGTCTTCACTTATTTATCAAATCAATTTATTTATTTATGTAGTATTTAGAGAAATGTCAAGATGGTGGGCACTGGGAACAGCGCAGTTGCTACATCATCCTGCATGGCCCCCATGAACCTTTTCTCTTTCCTTAAATATACCCTTTATACAATTCCTTGTCGGGTCTTGTCTTCGCTTCCTTGTCAGTTGGTTCCTGTTCCTACAGTGGGGCAAAAAACTATTTAGTCAGCCACTGATTGTGCAAGTTCTCCTACTTAGAAAGATGACAGGTTTTCATCATAGGTACACTTCAACTATGAGAGACAAAATGAGAAAAAAATCCAGGAAATCACACTGTAGAATTTAATTGTAAATTATGGTGGAAAATAAGTATTTGGTCACCCACAAACAAGCAAGATTTTTGGCTCTTACCGACCTGTAACTTCTTCTTTAAGAAGCTCTTCTGTCCTCCACTCGTTACCTGTATTAATGGCACCTGTTTGACCTCCTCATCTGTATAAAAGACACCTGTCCACAGCCTCAAACAGTCAGACTCCAAACTCAACCACATTAACCTGCAGTTGGGCAAAATTATTAACACGAAGCTTTAGAATAAAGTGTTGAAAAATCTCATGTAATTTAGTAAGTTATGGATTGAAAGTGAAAAGTATAAACACTTACTTTATTGGTGAACGCTGGGCGATAGCATAGCATGTTAATGTTAACTGCAGCCTGTCTGTGTCTTCTGGAGCATTAAGTTCCTGTTTCCCTTTTTAGTTGTCAATCAATACAACCCTTTTTAGGACTCATGGATACTTATTTGCACTAACCAAGGTACCACTGTATTTGTATTGTATTACCATTATACAATATGTTAATCCCTGTGATTGTGTTAGCTTGGCCTTGTCGGTTAGCCTCTGTGTGTCCCAGTCCTGTGTCTTGTCACTGTTAGCACTCTACAAGCATGTGCTGTTTAATGTCCATCTAATCTTTAATGGCTGAGGTCTAAATAAGTATAATATAAATAAAATAAATAAACAATATTATATATGTCTAATAGACCAGTTTTTACATACAAAACATGATTACTTTGCTGGTATACTACACATAGCATGTCTAAACATATATAACAAACAAGTTACACTGTTGAACTGACCCACAGGAATTACTTCATGGAGTTTGGAAAAACCTACCAGCTGGTTTTCACAGTGTATCTTAGAGAATCTGTAATAATAATGTGAAGGGGGCCAAATATTGATTTGATTTAAATTTTAGGGATCATTAACCTTTATGGTATTTTAATCATTTAAACTCTTCATTACATTTGAAAGCATATTTCCTTTCAGATGTGCGGAGAACTTTCGCCAAGTACTGCATTTGGTCTGGATGGCAGAGTGGCTCACTGGGTAGCACTGTCACCTCACAGCGAAAAGTTCCTGTGTTCAATCCCCTGGTGGAGTGGTCCTTTCTGTGTGGAGTCTGCATGTCCTCCGCATGGGTCCTCCCCTGTCTAGTTTTGCGCCTGCCTTGCGCCCTATGCCACCAGCTCTCCCGCGACCCTGTAAAGGGTTAAGTGAATGAATGTATTTGGTCTGTTTTAATATGAGCTGCATTGTAATGATGTGTGGAAGTTGACTGTGTGACTGGATATTTCTGTTAATTATATCTGTAGATATTTTAATCATGCCACATTAGAAATCAAAATCCATACTATATATAGGAGACTGTTTTAGTCCAATTTTAGTTTGTTGCGTTTGGAGTGTATTGAACTTACATAACTGTAATCCTGAGGGAATTATCACACCGTCAAAGGGTTATATGATTAAATGTCCAGCCCACTGTTGAACAATTTTATTATAGATGACACCCTCTGTCACTATAGGCTTAGTTCTCTCTGCACTGGATGTCAATGGTTTTGTTTTCTACTCTATTTGACATTTAGAGCTAAACAGGTACACCTGGTCATTCAAGCCATGCCCCTGTTTTAAACTGTCATCTGTACTGATAAATAAAAACACACAATAATATGAATGTCCTCTAATAAAAAACACACAATAAAGTTGTGAATATGGTATATATTGGCTTTAGTAAATAGATGAGTTTGTCTCTTTCTGCTGGATGATGGGGAGTTTCATCATGTATACACAGGGACATATGTTTCACTCTCCCTTCTACTTCTGAGTAACCCATCTGTCTCTGCTTCTAACACCCTGAATTTATGCTTTCAAGCCCCTTTTGGGGCCATGATGTACTAAAGTAGGTTTATCTTCCATAACCATTTATTAAATCTCCCTCCATTAAACTCAAATGCTTCCAAGAGCCAGGTGCATTAAGCCTGATTACAGTGTGGCAGGCAGAGGAAACTGGGTCTGTCTTGTTGAGCTTGCTGGCAAATGACTTTTATCTCTCACCACCAATGTATCATGTCATTTAAGAAATTCTAAGCTGAGAGAAAGACAGGGCAGTTAAGAAATGATGTTGTGATTGAGTTTTGTTAGCTTTTACAGTGTGGATCTATAAGAGCATAGGATGCGTACTAGACAGGCATGACATGGAGAGAGGAGCGAGAAAAACAAGTGGCTCTATCAGAAAGTCATCTATCAGTCGCACCACCTCTGGCTCCCAAAAGGTAAGGGTTTTCTACAGTAACTGACTTCTTCACCTGCCTTTGACTTCACAATATGACCACACTCAACAGATATCAGTGTGGGGGACAGGTCACAAGTGCTCTGTACACAGTTTAAAGTGAAAAATTTAAAAGCTGTGTGCATTTGTAAATAGAAAATGAGAGGATATGTCTGAACTATAGCAAACTGTAGCATTTGAGGTTTCTTTATGACCTCTTGAGTGAAAATCATACAAACAAGTTTGCAACTTAACAAGACTCTAAGCAATTGCTTTCTCTAAATGATTTAAGGAAGCGCGTCATTCATTTCTCCCTTTCTACAAGGTTAAAAATCAGGGCCAAATGAATTTTTCATTTCAAATTATTTCTATGGAGACACACTTACGTGGCTTTGAATAGTCACATTATATTTCTGTTTATTATGATTGTTATCTAAATTGTCCTTTATAAATACAGTATCAATTCATAGTGGAGAATCAATAGTAGTAACAATACAATTCATAGTGGAGTACTGCTTGATATGTTCTGTAATAAACTGTATTATTTGACAGAATGACAAACTGAAGTAATTATGAACTGCTGCTCTTAGTACATTTTGTGTAATTCTGATTCCTAAGACCTATATTGTATTACATGCATCATAATAACATGCTACCACCTACAAGCTGCATCATGCATTCGTTAAAGGGTTTTGTTGCAAAGTCTGAAACAGTGTGATCTACATTTATTTACGACAATAGCCTATACAATATTTGTGAAAATATATGTCACAATGCATTTCCGACATGTCAGACAATTTAGTTGTATGTCTAGAAGTACTCCTGCAACCCCAAATCTGTGTTTTTCACATTTACTTTGACTGTTATTTCATTACAGACAGTATGAAGCCAATATATTTCATGTCGTTTGTTAATATACATCCAATCCTGCATTTCAGGCCTGCAACACATTCCAAAACAAGTTGGGACGGGGGCAATATAGGGCTAGTAATGAGACAAGTCTTTGAGAAACAAGATGGGCAGATAATCTCCAGTTTGTCAACAAATGAATGAGAAAATTACTGAAATATTCATATTCCTCAAGTAAACATTGGAAGACATTTACATATTTCTCCCACTACAGTGCATAATGTAATTAAACGACGATTCAAGGTATCTGGAGGAATTTCAGTGTACAAAGGCCAAGGGGCAAGCTTAAACTGAAAAGCCATGATCTCTGCACAAGGAACTGTCATTCATCAATAACTGATATAGCCACATGGGCAAGGAATTACTTTGGCAAACCTTTGTCAAACACTAAAATATGGAGTTACATTCACAAATGGCACTTAAAAGGTTAACGTGCAAAAAAGAAGCCTTATGTCAACCATGTCCAGCAGCAGCGTAGAATTATCTGGGTTCAGAGGCATCATCATGGAAATGTGCATTATAGTCAGAGACATTAGTATCCCAGATCTTTTTTTTAAGAAATGGATGCAGTGTGCTCCAGACCAAAGACAAAAAGGACCATCCAGACTGTTATCAGCAAAAGCCAGGCTCTGTCATAATATGGGGTTGTCTCAGTGCCCTTGGAAAAGGTAATTTACACTTCCTTGATGCCAGCATTAATGCAGAAAAGTACATTTAGATTTTAGAGCAACATATGTTGCTTTAAAGACGACATTTTTTATAAAGACGTAACTGCATGCATTTTTCAGCAAGACAATGCAAAACCACATGTTGCATATATTACAAAGGCATGGCTGCAGAAGAAGAGGATACAGATACTGGACTTGTCTGCCTGCAGTTCTGACCTGTCCCCTATAGAGAATGTGTGGAGAATTCTTAAAACAAAGATGCGACAACAACAACCCCTGACCTGTTACACACCTTAAGACGTGTTTTCAGGAAGAATGGGACAAAATAACACCTGAAATATTTCATCGCTTGGTATCGTTGGTGCCAAAATGTCTTTTAAATGTTGCGAGAAGGAATGGCAAGATTACAAAGTGGTAAATGCTTTACCGTCCCAACTTTTTTGGAATGTGTTGCAAGCCTGAAGAGCAGGAATGGATATACTTTAACAAATTAAGTAAAGTTCATAATCTATCTTCAATTTTTTTTGTTTTGTTTTGTTTTGTTTTTTGTTTTTTGGGGGGGGGGTTTCATACTGTTCCACCTTTTTCTAATTTGGGGTTGTGACCACACTGGTCATGTGATTTCCACATTGATCACAATAAGAGAGTCATGCAG
Source organism: Ancistrus triradiatus (assembly GCA_025084515.1). Taxonomy (NCBI): domain Eukaryota; kingdom Metazoa; phylum Chordata; class Actinopteri; order Siluriformes; family Loricariidae; genus Ancistrus; species Ancistrus triradiatus. The sequence continues at coordinate 90,766 of JAJAGP010001312.1, read as the reverse complement.
TTCGAGTGCTAGTCAGATGACAAGATTTCTCTTGCTGAAAATTTAAGCTTGCTTTATTCTAGTCTGTGCACTCTCTAATTAAAGAATTTAATTATGTTAATGGAACATGGCCTGCTTTTGACTTTTTCTCTATATTGCTGAAAAGTAGACTGAGCTGAGACTAACTAAAACTGTAAATGTTGCTGATCTGTGTTATGTGAGAGCAGAAGCATGTCTTGGAGCAGTGGTTTTCAAACTGTAAGGCAAGGCCCCTTGGAGCACAGGTTTACTTGGGGGTGGATTGGAGTGCAGTATTTTAGCCAAACTATTTTTGATAATACTGTATAGTTCAACTTAAAAAATATATAATGCAATGCTGTCAAATGATTCAAAATAATTAATTACCAGTCCCAATTGTTTTGTATTGTCAATCACGATTAATCACTCTGCCTGCTCAACACCAAAGGTAAGTTTTTCCTTTAAAAAGCACTACACAACAAAATGAGGGGACACTTTAAGCTTCTTGACAATGCAATGATTACTTTTTATCTTGCTTGCTGCATCACAACTTTTCATTAGGACTTCTCTGGCAGGGGACCTACCAATGCATCACTTTCAGAACTGAAAAAAACTCAACAAATTACCAAAATCAAACCAGTTTAATGAAAATGCAAGATATGTTGTTTGAGTCTCAGTGGTATTTAGTATGTTTATGTGACAGATCTCATAAGACACAGTAATGAGCAGTGCATCACTCTAGTATATCATTAGTATAATGTGGTGTTCAAAGTTGCTTACTACCCTCATCAGTAATGTTCTTTATAGGACGGTAGGGTTCTATATCATATGTAAAATGTGGGGATCAGTGATCAAGGCAGCATTTCAGACACAGCCCATAAGTATGGGTGACTCATATGGTCAAGCAGTGAGAATGCAATTAATAGTATAATAAAATCAACAGAGATAAAGTATTATCACATTAACATGTTCATTCTGACTGCCCTAATAATAAGGTAATGTATGCACCTATTTCATTAATCATAGAAACTTAAGTAAAAGTAGCATTTTGGGAGTGCTCTGAAAATGTATCAGATATATGGAGAGCTTTGCCCAAAAAAAAAAATTCTGAAAAGAGAGAGACAGAGCATGTGATACACTGCCACATGACTGCATGAGTGATAAGGAGAGAAGGGCTTTGTTTTCCAGAGGCCCTTTGGAACTTATTTGCTTTGTGTGGAAATTCAAACCTATGCATTTATTAGTTTTAAAACCTCTTCAAATGTTCTTAAAGTTGTACAAAGATGACTTGTCGCTCCATCTTAGGCATGTGCAATATGATATCAAATGTATGGTAGTTTCCACTATACGGACAATAATGCTGCTGCCACTACTACCACTACTACTACTACTACTACTACTACTAATAGTAATAATAATAGTAATAGTAATAATAGTAATAGTAATAATAATAATATAATTTAAAGTTAACGAATGACCAAATAATAAAACCAAATAATGAGTCATTGTTCACATCTGAAAACCTTATTTTAATACTGATGTGGATCATTTTATGTGTTGTGTCAGTCAGACAAAATGGAAGCCTATTTGTATTTTGAAAGTTACAATCAGCATGTGCAATAATCATAAATGGTGTAAATGTTTCAACTGTAAGTTACAATTTAACAATCAATATTGTGAACAATATGGTCCAATTCACCAGTATTCACTTTTATACTGGTACACATCCTACCCCAACTCCATCCCCACCTCTAATCCTCTGTAATGGCTGAGTATAAGCACAAGCAGCTGGGTCAGATTAAGCACTATACTTTCTAATGTCGGCGGCACTAAAGCTCTGCCTTTAAAAGGCTCATAAAAGTGAACAATAAGGGTTGTAATACTATACACAAACTTCTAGCTAGCAAGTGTCTCAAAATATGATATTTGCATGTATCAGGTTCCCTATGTTACTCACTTTATTCAAGGATACTACTTGAATTAATTAAAGGACTACAACAGAATTATTATATTATTATATAGATATATTATATAGATATTCAAGAGCATACATGGGCAAATATACACCCGTTTACAAAAAAAAAAAAACTCACCAAGAAGGCAAGAAGGAGGTTGTTGGAATTTAACTTTACATGTGTGGGTATAATGATGATATATGTAAGTGTTTATATTAGACCGAAATAAGTTTATTCAAAAATTCAAATTAAAAAAGGAAGCTCTACAGGATGAGTTACAGTTGAGCAGTACACAGTAGAAGCATACAGGTTCCGTATGGTATCCTGCAGCACATTTGCCAACAGATGTTTTAGCTGGGCTTGCAGATCCTGCACACTTGTGTCCCAGCTGGTCCCATAAATGCTTGATTAGCAATAATCCGGTGACAAGACAGGCCAAGGAAGTGTTGCAATCTGGTGGAGACATTCCTGGGAAACCCTTCCTGTGCTTGGACGAGCATTATCCTGCTATGAGAGGCCACAGATGTGGCTGCAGAATGTCCTGAACATATCACTAAGTTGTTAGTCTCCCTCGTATCACTACTAGAGGTGACCAACTTTCATATGCGATGGCTCCCCAGATCATCACACCAGCAGTTGATCCAGTGTGTTTCTCCATAGCAAAGACAGGATTGAAGCACTCACCACGAGCCCTACATACTTGTACCCAACCATGGTGGAATCCCAAACAGAACCTGGATTATTAGCTAAAGATGATACAGTTACAGTCTGTAGCAATTCAAGTTTCTTGTTCATGACACCAGTGCAAACAAAGGTGACAGGGGCTGGCTGTCAATGGCAGGACTGCTTCTCTCACTCCAATGACTGTCAACTGGGCAAAATGTCTTCGAGAGTGTCATAGAGGCATGTCTAGCAGTCAACGATCTCTCACCAAGAGGTACACTACCCAAAAGTGGACTTTGAGAGCCTTTTTATAGGGCAGCGTGGGAAGCACTTTTATGTCCTTTTGTGACACTTTTGTATCCTCTTTATGTCCTACATGCCGAGTTTTGCAGCAATCCGACATTTCTATCTTGGTGTGTTATTTTTTGTCAATGAGTGTATCTAGCAATATCACTGAGTAGACTGAAAAGTGTTGAATAAAAAGGGATAAACTATCCACATTTGCACAAATATATCACTTATTCAATATTTTAGATTTTTCATTAGTTTCTTTAGTTTTTTATTATAGCTAGGTTTTATCCATTTTTAAGTTTTTTAATTTTTACTAAAATGCTTTTTTATATATATTGCATTTTATATATTCTAGGGGACAAATGTTGTGGCATTATTGTGTGTCTGATCTTTCAAAATGATCCATAAATTACTTATTTTGTAACATCAGTGAAACTACCAAAAATGTTTAAGGGGTAATTAAAATACATCAAAAGTGAACCTTGTTGTAAACAAAATCCTGAAAAATTAAATACAAGAATGTGTTAGTAGAAGCAGTATTAATTTTCAATTAATTGACCTTTTGATTTATATTCTTTGTATTTACTAAATGTTTCTGTTCAGTTTAATTGTTCACTAAGTCCAATAGCGTTATATGCATACACATATTTAGAATATAAAGTTAGTCTTGAAGTCATATTTCACTCACACTAAATGCAAGTGTATTGCAACAAGATGCCACAACCACACAACTGAACACTCATGAAAACACATTAACCTATGAAGACAAGCATTATTCATGTGTAATTTGCAACCCTTTCCCCTTTTCCATAGTATCAATATAAAGATAAAGAAACTCAAACTGTATAAAAGGATTTTATGTAACTTGGCAAAAAATAGACATAGCTGTCATGAATATACATCTTATGACTGAGAAATCTCAAGGCTACACAGTGTCGTGTTGTGCCCATGTGATTATGGTTAACCAGATTTAAGGTCACATACACAATGCTCCTTTTTAGGCTCACATGGAGAAGCACATTTTAGCAAGTTTAAGCAAATTAAGACAAAATTGCCCTGTTCTACACTCAATCAATAAATGCTGTGTGACTTCAGGCGTCCATGATAAATTAGGAATAAAAGGATTAAAACGGCCATTCCAGTGAGATGTCTCTCCAGAGTGCCCAAGCTAACTTTATCATATAAACCATTTCCTACTGAATTTGCATATACTGTAGTTAAAGCCAAACTGCCCTATTGTAACATGGTGTTAAATCGTATAACCAATTATTAGCCTTCATCTAAACACAGTTTCTATCTTAAAGCACATCCCAACCAAATACATATACATTGTGCAGGGGCACGAAATGTAATTGCATCAGCATCAAGATAAAATTCCACAAATGATAAGAACAAACCTCAGGCTACTAAGTTAAATAATGAAAGAAAAAACAACAAAAATACACAGAAGATCAATATTACTAGTCAGAAAGTCTAAAAACAATATTTTTAGAATACTGTAGAGTTGGCTAATGTTTTGTATGTCGTTATGCATAAAATATATATAGTAAAAAAATGTAATAAATGCCATATTTTGATTTTAAAAAAAGATATGTGGACTGTGCCTTCATTTGCTACTTAAATGAACTGATTCACTTTTAAAGATTTAAAAGATTTAGTTTACTGTTTTAGCATTTCTTTTTTACATAATTTGTTATATACATACCTTTTACAAAAAATCAGGACGGGTGGAAAAGTATTTTTCCAACTTTCCAAGTTTTAAATCATCTTAAGCGCGTTGCTGTTCATGTACAAATAATCTTTTGTATTGAGCATAAGCTTTCAAGCTTATGCGACGACTGAATATAATTGATTGTTGCCAGGGCTGCCATGTTAATTTGTTTGCTGCAACAAAACTGGATCCCTGTCTAGTACTTATTTCCCCTTCTTAAAGGTTTTTTGTGCATTTTCTGAGGAAACTAACAAGAGCATTAGTTCAAAGGATTTGGGTTCTAATTGCTGGGTTTAGAGGGGGTAAGTAAGATGAAGTAAGTGTGTCACACTAGGCCAGAATTTCTTTAATAGAATGCTTTACCTCAGTGCTAGCATACAGTGAGGCACATGCTGCCCTGTGTGCCTCTGGCTGTTCTCATATGTGAGTTATAAAAGAAAACATTGCAAAATGTACACATCTTTCCCGCATAGTTTTCACACATATTTACTGTGATATTTGCATAAACATGTGTTTCCCATTTTATGCTAATAGTATTAGCGTGTGGAATTACCTAAGATAATGAAATTAGAACTAAATATTGTCTATGGAGGACTTCTATGTACATAAGTGAAAATCACAACCATTACTTGTTTCAAGACCAAACTTAACCAGTGCCAGTGGTAGTCATGATTTTTAAAAATTCTGTTTGATATTTTAATGTTTCATTTGGTTTATTTTAAGTAAATGCTGCTGTGCTTTAATTTGTTTCTTCTTAGGTTTTGTTTTGTTTTTATAATGTCAAGTTTCAATTTTAGTAAAAAATGTGTTCTTGTGAAGACTAAAGGTTGTGGAGCATTTCTGTATCTGAAAGATATTCCACATTGTGCACACTCTAATTAGCCAAACCTGTTTATTCTGTCATTAACCTCTTGAGACCTCCTTACCATTCTCGGAGCTCTGATGTTTTAATGTATATAAACTGAGCACCGTCTTTGAACAGGAGGTATTTTTGTTTTTGTGAAATGCGAGTGTCTACAAACGAGGACTGAGTTAAGCAGAAAGTATGAGGTGAAGCAAACCCAAAACATCATGTCCTCATGTGGGGACACGAGGTCTCAGGAGGTTAATTACTCATTAAGAGTAAGCTATGTACAGTGTCTGTCCGAATGTGAAACTAGTTCATCAATAAAGATGCTAAAAACTACTACATGTATGACTGAAAGTTCAGCTAGCCTTTTCATAAAACTGGTTCATGATTCACATGCAGAATGAAGCTAATAAAGCCTTAATTATATCAAGTTTTTAATTCTAATAAATTGTTATTTATTTAGAATTTCTAGTTCAATGAACCCAATAAATACATCTGAAACTTTGTCTCCTTATCTTTGTTCTCAACCAAACAAATCAGAATTCTCATCCTAAAATCATAGTTTATTCTAGTACTGTGTTTGTACTTGTTTTGTTAACGATAATCACCTAACACACACTCAGGCCTAGTTTGACTGCTTTCCATCAGAACAGTTTTGCCTCACATAACACGGTTGATAGATAATAGAGATTATCTGCAATTAACAATGGATGATCTTGCTTCCAACTGCAGTCCAGTCACTTCTTAAGAAGGTGTTTTTTTAAGTCTCTTGTGTCCAATTCTCTCAATTATGCAAATGAAAGTTGAAGTCAAGGCAGCTGTGGAGATTGTCACCATCAACATTCAGAAAGCTTGTCTGGTTTAGTGGTACGTCTCTTAATTTTACCTTCACCTTCCTTTGCTTTAATACATCATCCAGTGTCTTATAGCAGACTGTGACTCTGATCTGCTTGGCTAAGATGAAAATCCCTAAAAAACAGTCTCAGGAATTGGAAGATTAAGGGAGGGAGGAGGGGTTGAGGCTATCAAAGCAGATTTGCTGGTCCCTTGTTCTACCAAGGGATGAAAATACCCCTTGGGCACAGAGAGAGGGGTCATGAGACTCCCAAAAGGATTACCTTGAACTGGAATCATGAGACTTGCCCTGAACAAAGAGCCTGCTCACATGCTCATCATATGAACAGCCCCTCATAAAGTGATGAAGTTTCATGTTCAGTGGGATGCATTCACTGGCGCACCGAGAGAGAGCAAGCCTCACTAGAGGAGCTCCAATGCAAACGCTGATGCAAAATGCTACTTGCCTCGATCACTCTCTTGGCTGCTTTAAACCCGATAGACTCCACAGGTAGGACTTGAAAATCCTTGTTGACACTGAGTAGCCTCTCTGTAGTGATGTTTTGAATGAGTTGGAGGTATTTACTGTAGGAATAAGAACACTTTCAGATTATTGATGCACATTTAGAGAAGGTTCAAGTTCTTGAATGTCATCTTGTACTTTGGCAGGTTGTTTATGCAAATTAGAAAAGGTTACACTGGCATATACACAATTCTAAGATAATAATGGAGTGTAATTGTTTGTACCTTTTTCAGATATGAAATCCACAAACAACATATGTGACATCTTGAATAATTTTCCATATTGAAAGATCTTTCTCATAACATTGTATAATATTTCATTTATATGATGAATTAGCCTATGAAATTTCTTGCAAAAGTATTACAAATTGAACAAAGTTCATTTAAAAAAAACTTTTCTACAAGATTCCTCCCTTGGTCTAAGGATGAGCACTCCATATAAAGGAATAGGAGGGGGTAAGTCATGGTTACATGGGTTTATGTCCAGTTCTCTCTATTTTAACTTCCTGGAGTGATTTGCTTCAAAAGCTTTCATCTTAATTAGGGCTGCTCTGACAGTGCTGACAGAGAATGTTATTTTCACCTAGTTAATGGAGCACGATCAAAAACCTGCAGGACTTGACGTGTCCATTCAAAAAAGCTACTTTTGTTCCACTGGGTTTCCTTGGCATTGACCAATTTCCAGACTGGATCTGAGGACTAATTTGCTATGCACTAATAATTTCAAGCAAAACAGAATATGGCCTGAATGTGATTCACAGCCGTTAGACTCGCTTTGCCCCATTTATTTTTTCATATTATTCCATATCTCCCTCAACATAATATGCTGGCAACTTTTTCTTACTTGGAATATTTAGTGTGGCATAGGAGTGTTTTAGCAGTATGCAGTGCGCGTAGTTGTTTAATCTCTTACGGTTCAGTCCACATATTTATGCACATATATTCTGTCATGTGCAACAGTCCATTTGATCAGCATGTGTGCACTATACTGCTTATGCCTTAGTCAGGATTACTACAGTAAAGGGAGTTAATGCCTCTAGCCAGGCTACATTTAAAAGAATTAAATGCACTCCTTCCAGAAACTGTAACAGCCCTGCAACAGGGTCAGAGGGGATAGAAATACAGCACATCACTAATGTGATGGGAAAATGATCCATACATATAAAACCAAATGTTGGTAACATGGATTGTGCTCTTACTTCAGATTTCCACTTTTGAATTGCAGGGGCCAAAAGCTTGGATCGAAAGGACCTTTCAGAAACGAGAATGTATTCACGTTATTACATCCAAGGATCCAACTCGGTAAGCCTCTTTAAGTAGTGTAATGACGTAACATTGAAAAAAAACTTACAAGAGAAAGAGGAGAGAAATAATGTAGTGCAATACACAAAAGAGGACATGCAAACACTAAAGTACATGTGGAAAGGGAACAGCAAAAATGTAGTTCAAATGCTCCTGAATAAATGGAATAATTAACCATTTCATCAATTCACTAAATTCAGATTTGGCCTGTTGGAACGCTTTGGTTGGTCTTACATAAGAGAAGCTTCTGAGAAATCTCATCCCTTCTATGGATCACTGTGGGGCCATATACTTCAGCTGGCTGCTCTAGTGTTGGTAAAGGGGCTCAAGAGTGGTCCACTAACCACCCATATCCAGGAAGGTGGAGGCCTGCCAGAGAGAGTGGCCTCTGCGTGCATGGAGGCACGTATTACAGAGTGCTGTTTAGACCCAGACTGGCTACCAGAAAGACTGGACATATACGTTCAAGTACATGAGTCATGCAAACAGTCTCTCTGTGGTATGCAATCAAACAAAATCCTCTCATTCCCAGATGCAAAGTAATATGTTTGATGAGCTTGGTATAGTTTTGTGCTTTATTTTATGGAGTCAGGTAAAATTATATGATGCTCCATGAGCCATATCAGTTGTCTGATGCATATTTAGTATCCATAACTGTTTTTTTTCTACTTTGTTATACCTTATATAGGTAATATATTTCAGGCTGTTGTATTTAGTTAGTTAGTTAGTAGATGGATAATATAGCTATATACATAATGTAACTAGGGTGGCATAAATAGTCAGAAAATCAAGATGTAGGATAGTACAAGATTTTATGCATTGAGCATGAGATGTATGGGCAGCCAAATTAGATATTTTTTTAATTAGAGCCCCAATATAATATGTTGATATAACTTAAAACTCTTCACTAACTTATAACCCTTCTTTATTTTCCTTAAGGTGTGCCTGTGGTCATTTGGTAACCCAGCATATTGCCATCGCACCTGGGCCAGTGGAGAAGCTACTAGTGCAGGTGGAACCTTCTCAAGAGAAGTGGAGTGTGGCCAAGCACACGCAGGCATTCCCTACCGATGCATATGGGACGCTAGAGTTCCAAGGAGCAGGATTTGTCAATAAGGCCATGGTAAAGATTTTTAAACACTTCTTATAAAAGTAAAACCTCTCAAACATATGTCTATGTTGAATGCCAACTTGGTATATTTGAGAAATAACCATATTATGTCAGTACTTCTATTAAAATCAATAGAAAATTATCAGAATATTTTAAGTTACAATTACACTGAAAATGTCTGATATATATGCTCTGAAGACTTCTATATCTTCCAGTATATTAGGGTGTCTTACGACTCTAAACCTGACAACTTGTTGCACCTCATGGTGAAAGACTGGCACCTGGAGCTGCCCACCCTGCTCATATCTGTTCATGGAGGCCTCCAGAATTTTGAAATGCAACCCAGACTCAAGCAGGTCTTTGGAAAAGGCCTGATCAAAGCTGCAGTAACTACCGGAGCATGGATCTTCACTGCAGGAATTAGCACAGGTTGGCATGTTTAACTGTTATATCTTAAATTCTTCACTTCATATATATCACGTCGTGTACGTTATTAATTATATTATGTTAAGGGGTGATCCGACATGTTGGAGATGCATTGAAAGACCACTGCTCCAAATCCAGAGGCAAGATCTGTGCCATAGGGATTGCTCCATGGGGAATCTTGGAAAGCACAGAAGATTTAATAGGAGGAAATGTAAGATTTATATTGATTACTCTTTTCAGAAAGTTACAGAATGCTGAGCTCTTATTGTTTCTTCATATGTACGCTTTGTTTTTAGGTGACCAGATCTTACCAGACAATGTCTAACCCTTTAAGCAAGCTGGCTGTGCTCAACAGCAGCCACTCTCACTTTATTCTTTCTGATAATGGTACATGTGGCAAGTACGGGGCGGAGGTCAAGCTGCGCAGGCAGCTGGAGAAGCACATCTCTTTGCAGAAGATTAACACCCGTGAGTACTTCCTAGTAGCCCAGTATTACTGTGCCTCTGCTTGTGAAGTCCGCCTTCTCAATTTTAATGAATGATGACTACAATTTCATACCTCAAAGATGGTGTTTGTGATTTTAACCTGGCTAATAGGTCATTCACATAATTTAGACAAAGACTGCTGGGAAATATATTGATGCAGGTGGTCTCAGGTGTGCATGTCTGTGACCTGTGGGTTTCCCTTTGTCATCCTATGCCTGGAGTTTAGAATAAGGCAGGGACAGCAAAGGGATGCTCAGCTGTCACCACTCACATCACTCCCAAAACAAGAAACTGCACAGCAGAACCTATTCAAAGCAGTGCTTTATCCAAAACCACATTTTTGAACGTGTGGAAAAGTATGTCTTCAAGCCATTGCTTATGAACAACATGAATCTCAAAGATGCCATAGCCATCCATGACTAGAAGTTTGAGTGAACATCTAAAATCTGAGAGGCCCTTGTCTCTGTGTGGAAAGAGATTCCTGTTTGTACCTGTCAACCAGAACTGCCCTACCATTTCACACACATCTGATAGCTCATGTCCACAGAATATGACAATCTCCTCCAAGTTCAATTGCTCAGTGACATTGTATGAGCTGCATCTCAAAAATTCATAGTGGTTGACTTCACATTTCTTTGAGTAGAAGCATATGTTAGCCAATCATCCTCCCTGATTGGTAGCTGTTGCATAATAGAGGAGACTCAGCTTGTGTGGAAGTGAATCTTGTAAAAAAAAATCAAATCAAACTGGAATGATATCATCCAATACATTTTAAACATACCAATCTGAGTTCCTACTAATGGGGAACAAATTGAGCCCAATCTCAAAAAAGCTGAATCCACTGTTTTTAGCTTTGCAGTGTGTAATGTGTAAAAAATTGCATACAAGCATTTTACCTAAATGTTCTTTTATAACTAAGGTTTGGGTCAGGGAGTGCCATTGGTATGCCTAATAGTGGAAGGAGGACCAAACATGATCACCGTGGTGCTGGAAAGCTTGCGTGAGGATCCTCCTGTGCCTGTGGTGGTGTGTGATGGCAGCGGCCGAGCCTCAGATATAATTTCCTTCGCCCATAAACACACGGATAAGGAAGGGTAGGACTGGTGTCTAAATATGAAGCCGCATATTTTAAGTTATTGGTTTGTAGTAAGTCAGCCGACTCACTTAGGCATTCTTATTTCTAGATCAATAAGTGAAGATGCCAGAGACCAGCTACTGGTAACTATACAGAAGACCTTTAATTACAGCAAGTCTCAGTCTCAGCAGATACTAATAATGATCATGGACTGCATGAAGAAAAGGGAGTTGGTAAGTATATTTATGAGACAGTAATAAAGCATTAGAAAAAATGAATATGTCTTTTTATTGAAGATAGAATACTATTCCACCTTTGCTATCATAGTAATGTGTCAAATAACATATTACATGTTACAGTAGTATGTAACAGTTAGATATAAAGAGGTGGGGCAGTGCTCGAACATACTAGCGCCTGACTTGAATTCAAGATCCCAGTAGTGCCTTCTAGCCGGGTCAGGCGTCACATGCAGCACTTTTGGCTGTGTTTGGGGAGAGTAGCTCAGCCTGGGGATCATTCCCCATCACTGTTACAATGTTCCAAATATGCCTGGCCAAAACAAAGTTGCACATTCTAATATTTTGTTGAACTACCTTTAGCTTTGATTATGGCATACTGTGTCATTGTTTCAAAACAGTTATGCAACATCACTCTGGAATAGGGTCAGTCTGTCCTCATCAGACCACATGACCTTGTTCCAATGCACTAGAGTTCAGTCTTTATGCTCCCTAGCAAACCGAAGCATTTTTTTCTAATTAGACTCACAAAAAATGGGCCCGAGTTCTACTGTTGATTTTTTTATGGTTTGACTTCACCAAGTGTTTAAGTGCTCTCCGATTACAATCATTCGAGATTGTCATTATAAGTTGATGGTTCATCACTATCCTTCCAGGTTTTAATAATACATTGGACAGTTCTTAACCAAATTCCAGTAGTTTCAGAAGTTGTCTTTGCTTGATGCAAACAGCCACTTTTATATCATTTGAACCATTTAGAATGTTCTATATTTCTGCATAAATATGAGCAAAAACATCAGATTTTCCCACATTTTAAAATAAAGACAGAGAGAGAGACCATTTAAACAAATGAGGCAATAATATTATACTTGAGCATTAATTATTTGAGGAATATATTATCTTATATTTCTCAGATTTCACCTTCAAATTAACTTCTTTTCCTAGAGGGTCACATACTTTTGCCACGCACAGATATGTCACATTGGATAATTTGTCAATTAATAAATCACCAAGTATAATATTTTAGTTTCATTTGTTTAATTTGGTTCTCTATCTACTTTTATGACTTGTATGAATAACTGATGACGTTTTAGGTCATATTATTCATGCAATTATTTATGCAAAACTATAGAACATTTTAAAAGGTCCACAAACTTTCAAGCACCACTGTATGTTCACTGATCAGCCATAACATTAAAACCTATTCCTTGATTCTACATTCTTTGTCCATTTTATTAGCTCCATTTATCATATAGGTGCACTTTTCATTTCATTTCATTTCACATACGCTACCACCCCACAAATGGTACCTGATCTGTGGTGGTCTTCTGGTTGCTCTGACCATTTGAGAACAGGGTGAAATTGGGCTATAAAAGTATGCAGAGCAACAGATGGACTACATTCTGTAATTGTAGAACTGTGTGGACAAGGGGTATAGAAATAGAAGGTGGTTTTACAGTAATGGGTAATCAGTGTAGATATCATGACTACGATTCATTGCTATTCAAATAGTCGGATGGTGTTTCAATTAATATGCTATTTCATATTATAAATTTTATATTAAATAATGATTTTTTTGGTTGTATTCTGAGCCACTATTAAAATAAACATTTATCTAACATTCATTCTTCTGAATCTTTATTCATCTGTTCATTTCATGCAATCATTTGTTTTACAAAGTAATTCATGCAATCCTTCATACATTTCACCCTGGAGTGTGCATGTGTTATTATATTAACTCACAATTCCCATCAATCATGTGATGCAACGCTGTAATTCTCCAAAGTGAGGGATAAACACATCTATCTCCTATGTCCTAATCCTCAATTCCATTCATCTGGACTGGGGTGACTGCATCACCACCTGTTCTCCATATTGTCCCCCCACTACATTCACCCTGTTCCTGACTTAGATCTACATATGGGAGTGGGGCTCCAACTCTGTATAGACCAACATTCTCCTCTTTCTAACGCCAACTAATTTTTTAAACTGGACGGTTAATATAATGAATGTTTAGACCCCTTCACTTGGATCAGGTAACAAAAGCAGGACATAGTTATGTTAATGTAGGAACAAAAAAGGTAACTATGTCATGACACACATTTCGAACAAATTAGAATGCTACTGGACTACTGTTTCGTCTGGGCAATCCTAAACACAGAAGGTAAGGCTTACCCTGAGGTTTGACAATGGTATGTTAGTGGGTATTACACAATTTATTTTTTTGTTTTTTTAGTATTGCATAGAATAGTGCATAACAGCAGATGCGTAAAAGTAAAATACAATACAGTGAAGGCACACCTGTCTAATGTAAATAACATATTTAAATTGCTGAAATTTACATGGTGGAACAAATTTATGCAGCAAATTTGGCACATACAAATGCACCCTTTAAGTTAATATTCAGTAACACCATATTTGGTCATTTCCAATAATATTTAATTTGAGAAATTATGGAGGTCATTGCAAAATCTTAATCTATTGTCTCTTGATTGTTTGATTTCAGGTTATGTTTTGAATCATTGTTCTGTTGTAATATCCAACATATTTTTCAGCTTTAGTTACTTCAGTTGAAGGAACAATTGAAGAAAATTAGTTTATTCGTTGTGAGACAATATTTCCAGTGCTGACACACCAAACACTTGAAACTCCAAAGCATAATAAGAGCTTCCACATGATTAAAAGTTAGCAATTAGTAATGTTTCTACTAGTTGTCCAATCATACCTTTGGAATTGTAAACAAAGAGTTCAATTTTGTTTCACTTGACCGGACCACTTGATTCTGAATGTCCCTGGCTTATCTAGGCATTGGACATGTCATTGACTTTTGTGAAGAGATCACAAGTAAGGCTTTCTTTTGATAACTCTTGCGAGCAGATCGCGTATCTGTACAGGCAATGTTGCACAGTTTATCAGTGCACCAAACACTACTGTACCAGCCAAACAAGAGCTTGGCAGTGATGTAAAACTTTTGCTTTGTGTATCTGACCAAGTGGTTCTATCCAGAGTTTTCATGGGTTTAAATATATTGATCTGATTAAAAGGGTTGTCATTAACTTAGTTTAGTAAGGACACTTTGATAATTGGAAACTGCAAACAATAAACATTTAGATATCCGTGTATAGCCTTCTTTTGTTTCATGAAAGTCAATTATTTTTTATAATCTCAAGTCAGCTTTTCACAGTTGCCCCTGCCTGAGAGGTTGGAAGGGTCACTGAATTTCTTAAGCTCTAAAATTGTCTGCACCTGACATGGATTAGGAACTTACAAGTCAATTAAGTTGAAAGATGCCCAAACATTTGTAAAAGCCTTATATAGTTCCATTCTTCCAGTATGTTAAACTCAGCATATGAACAATAATGGTACACTACTGTTTGCAAAATATTTCAAAATTTGTCATATTTAAGTTGCCTGCAGAGCTTGTGTTAACGTCTTATCCTTTCAATAATCAGAAAACTTTTTTTAAACCTTTTGTTAAGAAGGCATGAGAGTTAACAGTGCACATTACAACCATGGAATTTTTGGAATGGTGCCACATCTCCATACCAGCTTAATCGCATAACATTTCCGCACATGTGACAGCATCTCCAAGGCAATGGTATTTCAGTCTTACCATGTGGAACAAGTCATGCTCTCTTTCTTCATATGGAGAATTAATCAGGCATGTTGTGTATTAAAAAGCATGCTAAGATACTCAGAGGAAGCAATTTGACGTGGTTAGGTGCCATTAAATGTCTATATCCAGCAATCTCTTTTTTTAGGCTGTAGCTGAAAGACACAAGCGTTCAATCATTCTTTCATTCACTTCACTTATTCCAGCCACCCATTCAAACAAAGGGAGTTCATCATATTTGATTGTTTTTAATATTCTAACCACAGATTACAGTCTTTCGAATGGGTGCAGAGGGGCAGCAGGACATTGAGATGGCCATTCTAACTGCTTTACTGAAAGGTACTCAAATACACAGAAAATAGCTTCTAAACAGAGCTTAAAACTAGATATACGTCATACACTGTAAATGCATGTTTTGTGTCCTCTTATAGGCACAAATGCCTCAGCCTCAGACCAGCTGAGCTTGGCTTTAGCCTGGAATCGAGTGGACATTGCACGCAACCAGATCTTTGTGTATGGACACAACTTGCCAGTGAGTAAATGACATGTTGAAGAATACACACAATGCCTAATCAGTGTTCTTCAAAGACTTATTTGATTTTATAGCCTGCAAGTGCGGTAGCCAGTGCAACCTCCACCAAGAACTCCCCTGCAGGGCCACAGGGACCAGCTAAAGGCAGAGGCAAGAAAGGCAAGGGAGGCAAGGCCAAGGCAGACGTCACCCAGGAAATGGATCCTAGAAAGCTAGAATTACTTAACTGGGTAAAATAAATCATACAAAATAAAACTAAACTGTACAGTAATACACCATTAACATTAATATACCTGTAAAATGTCTTGTTTTAAGTCAGGGGTTCCAAACTTTAGGGTCTCTGTCAATCCATATATTTATTGATTCAAAAAACCTGTATATTAATGATGATTGTAACTTTCCTTCATTAGTAATTATAATGCAAATCAATGGGTAGAGCCTAAAAAGTGAAAGCAATGTTTAAGCAATGATGTGCCCTAACTTGTGACTCGTTTCCTGGCATGTTGACCCAACTGCTACTCTCTTTTAGGTAAATTCCCTGGAGCAGGCAATGATGGATGCCCTGGTACTGGACAGAGTGGATTTTGTCAAACTGTTGATCGAAAATGGGGTCAACATTCACCATTTCCTCACCATCCCACGCCTAGAGGAGTTATATAACACAGTGAGCATGTGGATCATCACTAAAAAGCTGCACAAGTGTTTATCAAATCAACTTTTGTAGCAGGGCTTTGGGTGGTGCAGCGCTCTAACTCTCTAGTCCACCACCACAGTGACCCAGATTTGAGTGCCTACCAGCCAGGTCAGTTAACATGATTGGCTGCGGCTGATGGAATGGCTGTGAAATTGACTCCTGTCACCCCTCTGATGGACTTGTGTCCCATCTAGGGAATACTTACCTCTGCAATGGACAAGCATTTGTAATTCTTAAATTCAATCTCATTGCTTGCATGTCGTAAATGTTGCTGCTTTTTTTCAGAAACTTGGACCTGCTAACACAATGAATGCTGTAGTTCGAGATGTTAAAAAAGTAAGTTCTAAATATTGTCACACAGGGGCGTCATCAGACCCACTTTACTGGGGCATGTGTCCCAGTAAAATGTTGCTGTGCCCCACTAAAATTACGAGAGTAAAAAGTCAGTGTTATCCTGGATTGTACAGAAGTACAGGACACGCCACGCATATTGAGTACAAGCACTACATTTACCATAAATCTCAGGCATCTTTCCACAAGCTTGAACGCTTTCAGTATGAGCCAGTTTCTTTCATGGAATAATGGGCATCCGCAAATATTTAAAAGTAACTCAGCTTAGTTGCGACTTAGTTAATGCAATTAATACAATTTTCTTTTTTGTTAATTTATTGTTTATTTCTCATCCATGGCAGACTAATGCCCACTGTGTTAAATCACTTAACCTATTTATTTAGTGTTTAACAGACTTATTTTTGTATGCACTGTTGTGCTGCTACAACTGATTGGAAAGTAGAGGGGTAAAGCTGTGACCCTCTAAATTCTGTGTGTGCCCCAGTACAAGAAGTAGTCTAGAAACATCCCTGTTGTCACACAAGGAAAAAATCTTCTGTCTATAAAAACAGTGTATGTACAAGGAAGCCTTTGTATCGACTGTATGCAAATCATTCAGAAACCACTAGAATAAGTCAATATCAATGACAGAAATGTCTTTTCTGAGCATAAGTATTGAGATTGACTGGTTAGGGGAAAATAAAAAGTAAACAAATTGTATGGTGTCCAAATGGCTTCTTTATTGTTGTTCAGGGCCTACACGACTGCTGGTACCACTTAGTAAACTGGATGTAAAAATCATTACAATATCATTTTACTATGTTCTTGTTTGTGTTGCACTGCCCTCTCTTTTGTAGGGGAATCTTCCACCGGACTATCAAATTACACTAATTGACATTGGCTTGGTAGTGGAGTACCTCATGGGAGGAGCCTACCGCTCTAACTACACAAGGAAAAATTTTCGCTCTCTCTACAACAACCTTTATGGTCTTAAAAGGGTAAGAGCAGCAGGTGTCTACATTAGTCTAATACACATACTGTTAACACACAAGACTCTTAACTACATCTTCATTTTTCCAGCCAAAGGCTCTAAAACTTCTAGGCATGGAGGTATGTCTACTATTCCATCATGTTTTGACATCTACATGCACATTATTGTTATATAAGTGACTTATCACTGATACTTCTAGGATGATGAACCAAATCTGAAAGGCAAGAAGAAGAAGAAAAAGAAAGAAGAGGAGGTAGATGTTGATTTGGATGACCCTGAGGTTAGCCGTTTCCAGTACCCGTTCCATGAGCTGATCGTCTGGGCAGTGCTAACCAGGAGGCAGAAGATGGCTCTGTTTCTGTGGAAGAGAGGAGAGGAGGCCATGGCTAAAGCTCTTGTGGCATGTAAGCTGTATAAAGCCATGGCTCATGAGTCCTCAGTCAGTGAGTTGGTGGAAGACATTTCTCAGGACCTAGACAACAACTCCAAGTGAGTACATGTGGTGCAACCTAGTATAGGCTGACACATTGTGTCACTGATCTAACATCTGTAGAAAATAAAAGTGCTCTAACAAAGGACACCAATTTGTAAGATTTCATAATAATAGAACAAGTACAGCCCCAAACCACAGCAGATATTCTGGAATTATACCAAGAGGCCAACCAAAGCGTATAAAGATACGCTTTATAAAATGTATTAATAACAAAAATATGTTTATCTGAAATTATAAACAAAAAAATCAGAAAGACCTCCTCATCTTATCAAAGTATTATAAATGGGTAATATAATAAAACTATATAATATACAAATATTATTTAAAAAAACTACCAACAATGTTAGAAGTAAGACAGTAGTTTGCTAGCTAGGTTTGACTCATTTACTAGTTAGCCTGTTATCCAACTTTAAGTCCCTTTCACACTTACATTTATTTAAACACACAATAATATACTGAAGTTTTTATTGGTGATTTACAAAATATCTTGGTTGAATTGTTAAAGAGTGCATTGTACAGCACTTTTTGTACTCCCAAGCTGCTTGTATTTCTCATGGTCTATGGATCATTCAAGGATCATTCTGTGCTTACTGCAGGGACGTCACTAGAGATTTGTGAATAGGAGGGCTAAGTTTTGACAGGGGGGTCTAGAGGTAAGCCCCTGAGACGATTTAAAAAGACCCATATGGCCCATATTAGGAAACTAGTATAACATTTAAAACAATTTGGAGAAATTACCTCACAGCAGCAAATCTCTTTGAAAAGATATGTCATTCAACGTTTATATTAGGTACAGATATGGCTTCCATCTATCCATCTACTAACAAGAGGTACAGATCAAGCAAACGTACAAGCAATGTTACTTGCAGTAGCAGGTCCTAAATACGCTACTCCAATACTAAGAAAATAGACTGGTACAATCAAATGTGCACCTGGTCTGTAGCTGCATTCATGTTTAATAACCTGGATGACTAATTTTTAGGAAATTTGACAGCAGAAAATTAATTTCTCAATTTGTTTTATTTATTTTCACACAAGCAAATGTTAAAAAAATAAAAGGTCATCCCCGACATCCCCAACCAGAGGACAAAGTACCGTACAACCCCCACAACATTTACAGCAATTTGCAGATGCCCTTACCCAGAGCGACTTACAGAAGTGCTTTGTATTCTTCTTAGTAGACAACTCCTCATGTTAGTACAAATAAGCAATAGCCCACACAATCCAACCATAACCTGCTAGGATCTGATATGGGTAAATCAACAAAACACACAGGGGTTTTTCTATGAAATTGTATTTTCAGTCTTCACCTAAGTGCTGAGTGAAGATACAAAAAGGAATGAACCAAGAAATGACAGTACCAGCTAAAATAGCTTTTTAAATCTAATTTTGTTATCAAAAAGCTTTTCATAAATCCAGTAATACATCAAATAACTTCATTATGAAAAATCTATTTCTAGATCTATTTAACTTAATTTTTTCATTCCCTGCCCTCACTAACAAGTATTTTTTATCAAACGGCAATTAAACTTATTATTATTAGAAAGTTTTATTTAAACTGTAAAAATCCTCTCACATGACTGGCCTTTGTAGGAGCGGCTGCCTTTACAAAAAAGCTTTGTATATCCATTTACAAGTAGAAGAATAATATTGAGTTAATCACTATTATCAATCACTATGTTCAACAAGTGACTTATTATAATCAGGTATCTGTGAAATATAGTCATAAAATCAAGCGCGACCAAGCCACCCATCTATGTCTGCTCTAAATATGGCAATGTTTAAATTCTTTAAATGTCTACATACTCTTTAACTGGCTTTTTCGGTAGGCTAACTTTACATTCATCAACATAATGAAATATTCGCTAGTGCATCAGTGAGTTTTCATTTTGATTAAGATTTTTTTGTAACAGACATTCAGATAACGTATTTTCTTTATGTGTGTTGAAATTTCACTCGCCTTCACTTTTCAAAGTTTTAGGAACGATACGAGGCAGTAGCGCCTCCCCTAGGTCCCAGTGCGTTACATTGTGAATGTGTGAATATGGAGACATAGCACAGCTGAATAAGAGAGAATAAATAAGAACAGCTATTAACGATTTCAACTAATAATGCATGTTTATTTGAGGGGGATTCGAGAACATTTGGAGGGGGCTATATCCCCCCTAAAACAGGTCTAACGACGTCCATGACATACTGTATATTGAAAAGATGTATTTCACAATAATATTGCACAACACCAATTACTGTAGTAGGTGCAGCAAGGTTTTTTTAATTAAAAATGTTCATGATGAATCATGTTTAAAGCATTTATTTACATCATATTTCACTTACAGGGAATTTGGAGGTTTGGCTTATGAGCTTCTGGACCAGGCATACAAACATGATGAACAAGTAGCCATGAAGCTGTTGACCTATGAGCTTAAGAACTGGAGCAACTCCACCTGTCTTAAACTGGCTGTGGCTGCCAAGCACAGAGACTTCATTGCTCACACCTGCAGCCAGATGCTCCTCACTGACATGTGGATGGGCTGCCTGAGGGTGGGCAAAAACCCAGGACTCAAGGTGTTCACATTTCATACTGACTTTTCAAAACTTATTTCCTCGATTGTATAAAATTTTATAGCTATATGCTCACTGCCTTAAGAATATTATACAATGTACATGGCTTAGATCAGTATCAGCAATTCAAAAGATCAGCAATTCTTTAATCATACTGACAACTTTCAAACCCTCATCTGTCCAGGTGATTGTTGGCATCATCTTCCCTCCTTCAATCCTGCTTCTGGATTTCCGTGTGAGCGATGATACTAATCAGGCTTCCGAAGAAAAAGAGGATACTAAGGACAAGGATGATGACAATAAAGCCAGCAGGGTAGCTAAACCTCATTTTCTCTTAATTATTAGGATACCTAGACAGCCCTACATCATGTGAGATAATGAGAGTAATTTTAGAATATCCTTATTGTAATTTGATCAAAACAATAAATTAATGTCTTTCTTCTCCAAGTAATGGCAAATTCCCCATTGGAGGTTTCAGAATAATGTAACCTTTGGCTATGACTCATTTTTCCAGGATGCCAACACAGACACACACTCCAAAAAAGGGGATGAAGAAGAAGGAAACAAGAAACTGAGCCGTGTACCAATTGGAAGGAGAATCTATGAGTTCTACAATGCCCCTTTCACCAAGTTTTGGTTTAATACTGTTAGTATTATTTTCCTCCTTTCATGATTAACATTAATATGAACATGACATTACTGTAAGCACATTGCAATCTTTTACATTCATAATGGCTGATGTGTCTGGGACAGATCTCCTACCTCGGCTATCTCATGCTGTACAATTATATTGTTCTGGTGAAGATGGAGCGCTGGCCATCAATACAAGAATGGCTTGTCATCTCCTACATACTGACACTGGGTGTAGAGAAATTTAGACAGGTGAGTTTAAATCCATAATTAAACCGAGCAACAAAAACCCACAAAACAACATTAATCAAGTTACTGAGGTTTGCTCAGTTGAACAATGCTGAATGTACGTTTCAGGATTTCCATTTTGCATGAATGTACAGGAGCAATAACCATGTATTAATGCTTCTTCTACATGGAGGAATGGATGACAGCTAAAGTTCTATTTACTAGATTTTACTGAGATATGCAACGTAGAGGTCATAACTGTTATATACCACGCAAGTCCAATATGATGTATGTTCTGTGCCATCCCTCTACCATATTTTATAGTCTGAACAATCTACCTCATGTTTCTCATGTGAGCTGAGGGTTCCACTCTAAACAACTAAAATTAATACAGGAAAAAAGAAGGAAAATATATTGAATGAAGTCAGTTAATGCTCTGGTCTATTTTAGATCCTAATGTCAGAACCTGGAAAGATCAAGCAGAAGATTAACGTTTGGCTGGAGGAGTACTGGAACATCACAGATCTGGTGGCCATCTCTACATTTCTGCTGGGCCTCCTCCTCAGACTTGAGCCTGAGCCGTACATGGGATATGGCCGGGTTATTTACTGTGTGGACATTATCTTCTGGTACATCCGTGTGCTGGATATTTTTGGGGTTAACAAGTACCTCGGACCCTATGTCATGATGATTGGCAAGATGGCAAGTAACAGAAGCTGATTTTTTTCCCCTGTGTACATTGTAGGGGTATCAGATAATGTTTTGCACCATGGACATTGATTTATTCGTTTTCGATTGTTAGACTTTTTGTACAATTGAGAAGTTTTATAAAGCTACCTAAAAAGTAAAAAAAAACCTTCCTTCAGCCTAGAGTTGTGTAACACACCTGTTTTGATTTACAGATGATTGACATGTTGTACTTTGTGGTAATCATGCTGGTGGTTCTCATGAGCTTTGGGGTAGCACGGCAGGCCATCCTCCACCCAGACGAGGAGCCCACCTGGCGTCTGGCACGAAACATTTTCTACATGCCTTACTGGATGATCTATGGAGAGGTGTTTGCGGACTCAATAGACCGTAAGAGTAGAATTGATAGTAAGATTTTATTTCCTACCTACAGGGTAGTTATTCAACCCTCATAGTCTTCCCTATGTGTTACCCATTTTAAGAATCTGAATAATATTACTCAGGCATTTATACATTGATCAGATCTTATGTGGTATGTGATTTAAACTTGCGTTTAAAGTGCAAACTCAGTACTAGCAGTTTAGAGCTGTGTGGTGTAAATGTGAATATGCATTACCCAATCTAACTAAACAGTTAGACTTGACATTTTAAACTTCTGAAAATTACTAATAGATATTTTTTACAGCTCCTTTATACATATCATTTCTTAGTAGCATATATGCCAGTTAGCTATCAAGCATTAGGTTCTGCAGAATTTATCCAGAAATGTGTTCCCTGGGAGAGAGAAATCTAATGACAATAATAATTTTTACTCAGTTACTTCATTACTGTATAATCA
Organism: Ancistrus triradiatus; assembly: GCA_025084515.1. NCBI lineage: Eukaryota > Metazoa > Chordata > Actinopteri > Siluriformes > Loricariidae > Ancistrus > Ancistrus triradiatus. Next base: position 67,709 of record JAJAGP010001312.1, on the reverse strand, counting down.
TCACCAACTACAGTGTATGTACACGTGCGATGTGCAACCCCAAACCACAAAAAAGTTACAGAACAGTACAGACAGTACAGAAAATGAGTATGTGAGTGTATGTGCCCTAGGATGGACTGGTGCCCTGTCTAGGGTTGTTCCTCAAAGAAAGCTTGAAAAGGATTTACATTTTTCTTCCTCTCCAATGCATAATATCATTAAATTATTCAAGGAATCTGGAGGAATTTCAAAGCATAAAGGGCAAGGATTCAAGTCTAAGCTGGACACCTGTGGTCTCTGATCCCTCAGATGGCACTGCATCAAGAACTGGCATTCATCGATAGCTGATATAATCTCATGGGCAAGGGATTCCTTTGGCAAACCTTTATCAAGCACTATGATATGGTGTTACATTCACAAATGCCATTTAAAACTTTACTCTGAAAAAAGAAGCCTTATGGTAACCACTTCTCTTGACTCGGAGACACCCCAACCCAGAGGAAACGTTTATTGTGGTCAGATGAATCAGTTTTCCAGATCTTTTTGGAAGAAACAGATGCTGTGTGCTTCAGACCAGTCCAAAAGCCAGGGTCTGTCATGGTATGGGGTTGTGTCAGTGACCTTGGCAAAAGTCATTTCAATTTCTGTGATGACAGCATTAATGCAGAAAAGTACATTGAGATTTTAGAGCAACATATGCTGCCAAGGTGACATCTTTTTCAGGGACATCCATGCATAGAAGAAGGCTGTAGAAGAAGAGGGTATGGGTACTGGACTGGCCTCCCTGCAGCCCTGACCTGTCCCCAATAAAGAATATGTAGAGAAGTTTGAAACGAATAATGCAACAAAGATAACCCTGTACTGTTTCACAACTTAAGACGTGTTTGCAGGAAAAATGGGACAAAAATAACACCTGAAACACTTCATTGCTTGGTATCCTCAGTGCCAAAACATCTTTTAAGCATTGTGAGATGGCAACATTACAAAGGCGTAAATGCTTTATCGTCCCAGCTGGAATATGTTGCAGGCCTGAAATGCAAGAATAGATTTTTATTAACAAATGAAATTAAGTTGACCAGACGAAACGTGAAATATATTGGGTTCATTCTGTTTTTTTTGTGGGTTTTTTTACATTTTTTTGATTTGGTGTTGTATGTCTTCAATATATTAATTTTTGTATATAATACAGCAACACAAAGGCTAGATAAGAAAACATATAATTTAATTTAAAAATGCTGTTTTTTATACACAAAGTTTAACTTAATAAAAAATCTAATCTCTGTTTGCAACAATTAGTATATAGTTGCTCAGTTTATTACTTATTATTTATTTATTATTATATTGAACATACATTGCTGACCTTTTTCTTCTTCTGTCTTCACACAATCATCTCTCTAAAATGTTTTGCAGTTTATGCAATGGAAATAAATCGTAAGTAAACTTCACATTCTTAACATATTTGAATGACCTCTTACTTTGAAAATGAAGTTAGTGCCAATATTCAGGATTGTAATGGAAAGCCTTTTCTCAGCCCCTTGTGGAGACAATATGTATGATGAGGATGGAAAGAAACTCCCCCCCTGCATTCCTGGTGCCTGGCTTACTCCAGCAATCATGGCCTGCTATTTGCTAGTGGCTAATATCCTCCTTGTCAACTTGCTTATTGCGGTGTTCAAGTAAGTGTACAACATGTTTCATTAATATCATAGAGCAAAATTATTTACCATTGAGGAATTTGCATTGAGTTATTGATCTAAGCCAGTTGGCCATAATGTAGATGGACATGATAATGAATTATCTAATTTATATTCCTTACAGCAACACATTTTTTGAAGTGAAGTCCATCTCTAATCAGGTGTGGAAGTTCCAGCGCTATCAGCTGATCATGACATTCCATGACAGGCCAGTGCTTCCTCCGCCTCTCATCATCTTCAGCCACGTGTACATCCTCATTAAACAGCTCTGCTGCCGCTGTGGCAAGAAAAGGGAAGGAGAATTGGATGAGAGAGACAAAGGCCTGAGTGAGTTCATTTGAAATCAACAGATACGAAGTATTTGATCTCTAGAAAATGATCTACATGCAATACCTTTGTGGTTTTGGAGTCAGTCATTGAAATAAAATATGATCATTCCTTCTGAATTAGTCAGTCCGTGTTGACTCTCATACATTCACTACACTGAACACAATATTTTACCACATTTGATAATGTAATTGAAAAGAATAATGCTTATTTAAAGTACAAATTCACTTTCTACTACTGATATACAATACTTCTAAATGCAATCTATAAAAAAGTCTAATGGTAGTTCATTTAATAACATTTAAAATCTGTCTATATAACAAGAACTTATTTCCAAAGCCTTTCTTATAGCAGATTTAACAAAATTTGAATGGAGGAGCAATATAAACAAACATTATATACTTAAGTACGTGCATATACTTAAGTACTTGACTAAAAATTTTTTGACTAAGACAATTGTGCATACTTGCATAATTGATTAGTGGCTGTTTAAGTACCCATATAACCCATAACATATTTAGAATAATATTTTTAAAAGCCCCCTGGAACGTGTGTTCAGTATTTGAACTGAAATTCAGATAACGCATCTGTCAAACTAAATGTTGACCTTACATACCTGTACCATAGAGCTGATTCTGAATGCTGAGGAGCTGAAGTGTCTGTATGAATTTGAGGAGCAGTGTGTGGAAGAGTACTTCAGAGAGAAAGAAGATGAACAGCAGTCCTCGAATGATGAAAGGATTAAGGTGACATTCGAAAGGTACTAACCAAATATCCAAAGAGATGGTTGTGAAGGATTTCAGGCATGGAGGTTTTTAGATTGTCTAGTAAAAAAATTGTTAAAGGCCTTTGATTCGGTTCTGAAAATATTTCACCACTTACTGGAGGGACTTTGGGAGGCATGCTGGCTCGGTGGGTAGCAACGTGTAATCACAGAAAGAAGGTCCTGGGTTTGATCCCAGGGTGGAACAGCCTGGGTTAGTTGTCTGTGGAGTTTACATGTCCGCATGGGTTTACTCCGGGTTCTCCGGTTTCCTTCCACAGTCCAAAGACATGCATTAAGTTAATTGATTACGCTAAATTGGTCCAATCTGAGTGTATATGTATGTCAAGTCTTGATGTAACCTTGTTTGTTTTGATAGCGATGTTAAATAAACCAAATACACAATAAACAAAAACTGGAGGGACTTTAGTAGGATCAAAAATGACCTGAAACAGCTTTCCTGTGACATTGCGTGATTAGCCATTTAAAAACACTGTATGTGGCTAGTTTCATATATCAGCTGACAATGACTAAATTGTGTGAAAATGGGATACAAGCCAAAAACTGTACTTTTTGAAACATAAATCTTTGTTTCCAACTTGACAGAGTGGAAAACATGTCAATGCGCCTGGAGGAGGTCAATGAGAGAGAGAACAACATGAAAGCTTCCCTGCAGATGGTGGATCTGAGGCTGGCACAGCTGGAGGACATGTACACTCGCATAACGAATGCCTTGGAGAAGCTGGCTGGGATTGACCACACTGAACTGAGCAGAACATGCTCAGGGGCATCCTCTGTGTGCAAGCCCTCATCTCTCCTCCGCACTAGCAGTGTTAACAGTGGTGATGGATACAGCCTCCATCGCTACTATTTGGATGATTGTCCATCCACTGAGGAAAAATATGAGGCAAGTTCAGAGATGGAGGTTCCAGGACTGAAGAACAACCAAAGCTCAGGTGTGGACATTTGTATATCCACTTGTGATGAGAAAGCTGAATATCTGGATCAGGCCCAAACGGTATCATCACTTGGAGATCATCAACATAAGTCTTCCCTCTCATTTACTTCAGAAAAGGTAAAAACATTAAGATATTATCAATCATTGGATCTAGGTATGTCACCGAATTCACAAAGGGATAGAAGCACCAGTTTCTTCAGTTCAGCTGATAAGGAAGATTTAATACAGTGGGACAATGTGAGACGGTGGAGTGCTGGCCCTGAATATAAAGTTCACCACAGCCTATTTGGCAAACAACCTCCAGATATTCACATTATTAAACCTACTGAAAATAATGAGGCCACCTACTCTGACAGGAAGATTGCAAATAATATTTCAAGCACTCACAGCACAGAGGGGAGCAGACTAGATGAGAGACCTCAAGAAGACAGACAAGAGCTACATCAGAAAGAGAGAACTGATGTTAAGAAAGAAGACAGAATGGAGGATGGAACAGAGGGAGGTCTTAATGCCGAAGAAACATCAAGTGGCCCAACAGAGCAAGATGAAAACTGGAGGAACACAGTCGAAAAAGGAAGGATGTACTCTCATGAGGACGTACCTGACTCTTGCCATCTTCATGTTCCCGAGGAAAGAATGATTCTCCCTGCAAGATCCAAGAGCTGGAACACAAAATGTCCCAAAGCCTTCTGGGAAATCATAGACAAGCCCCGAGGCTCCAGCAGTGAGAGAAGCCTTTCGTGTAAAAGCTCCCTTGAGAAACCAGGAGCGAAGCCTGAGAACGAGTCAGTTAAGGAGTGCAAGAATAAGCTAGACAGGAAAGTGGCAGACATGCCAGACTGCTAATTAGGAAGAAATGAAGAAATGTATGTTATGAACTTTGCTTAGTATTAAAATAAAGGGTGCACCAATCTAGTACTGAAATATCAGTACCAGGGCTGAGACTGGCCTCAAATACCTGATCAGATCAGCTTTGGCATATTTTATACCATGAGCGCATGTTAATTTGACATAAAACAATGAATAGCTAGGTCATAACTTGTTTAAAGACCTGTCACCATAAAGGGAAGATGTATTGTAAATAACACATATTTTCAGGGTTTATGAGGAAGCTTGTATCAAATGAATTTGATGGCCATAGTGCCAGTATATATATATAGTGCCCTTGCTCCCACACTCTTTAGAACATCCATTGCTCGTTATCAGTACTGTATGGAAAATGAGTAATACGTGCAACCCTAACTGAAACAGTCTATGTATTGGTTGTTTTGTTGATAGATAGATGTGATAACTATCGGTGAATATTTTTTGTATAATATATGTACACTGTAACGCTGCAGGAAAATTATAATTAACAATTTACCCTACTAAAGAAACAGCAAAGACCAGAATATGTTGTAGTTGAATGCTAATATGGTAGTCAATTAGCAAGTCATTACAAGTTCCCTTTTCCAAATGGGTCCAACCCAGGAAAAAATGTACTGTGAAATATGACAGTAGAACCATGAAGTGGCCAAATTACCACCAAAATTCATAGTACAACTGTGAAATAATTCATGGTCAGTTCATCGTCCACCAAGTTTACAGTTGTACTATGAAATTTGATAGTAGAACCATGAAGTGGCCAAATTACCACCAAAAATTAATAGTAGAACTGTGAACTTCATGGTCAAACTGTGAAAATTCACATTAAAACTATCAAGCAATTTACAGTTTTACTATGAACATTCACAGTACATTTTTTCCTGGGAACTTGGTTTATGCTGTCTAGTCTGGTGACGTCTGGTGATGGTATTGCTGGTGAAGCTGGTTGACCAGCATATTGGTGTTTAAAACAAAATATATTCTGAATTTTTTATCTTCTTGTTTTAAGCATGCTGGGTGTTCATCTTCTAAGAAAAATAAACCATCACAGTGTGACACAATGTGTAATGAAATATATTTCATCATATAATTGTCCTATTTATATAGAAATACCATCCGCTAGCGTCACCCAGATGGTAGTTCCTCCATCCCACAGTAGGATATTAACCCAGATTTATTTCAGAACTTTACGAAACACAGGTGGGACATTTCTGCACATTTTAATGCACCACTACAGTGTATTTGCTTGAATTTGTTTAAATCGCTATTGTTTAGTTAATATTTACTAACAACCCTTGACAGCAATCATTGTCATTAAACGTTTATTGTACACACCCAACAGACTTTGTACTGTATTTATCTATACACCGCCAAACGTCATTTTTCACAACCGGAGTATCGATCACACGTTTCCACAGCGCTACAGTGCCCTCTTGTGTCTCGTAAAGTGAACTGCAGGTTTGGTTCTATGACAACACCGGGTGGGATTAGAGCGTACACAACACACATTTAGAACACAATGTAGAATTAAGCGATTTTACTTTGGTTATGTGTGGTACAAAAAAGTCCGCGATTAATAAAAACATGAAATCACACATATTAGCGGTTACACTAGCTGTGTTTTAAGCATCAGCATCCTATCACCGCACTTCCTTGCTGAATTATTGGCAGTACAGAGAACAATAATCACAAAGAGTCATTTAAATCGGTACAAAGTCACAGCTATGCATGGCCTACACTTTGACAGCCCTTCCCAAACATCAGGGTTGGAGTGATATGCTTTAGGTTGAAGTTTATAGCAACAATTAGCACATTCTTCGAGAGCACTACTGCTGTTACTTTCAAGATGTAAATAACAAATGCTGAACTTTGTACAGACCTATGATACATCCTTGAGATGGCAATAGGAAACAAAAATCCTAACAAGGGCATTTTTTTATTGCTGACACAATCCATCAGTTTTTTTTTCTGAAATATCTGAAAGTGCAATACTTGCAAAACCTTAAAGTTTCTGTTCTGAGTATTGGTATCAAAGGACCAGAAACACTGAATCGGATTTCACATATATTCCAATCTGATACATTTACATACTTTAGTCTGATATGACACCGATGATGCACGAGGATACAAAACATAAATGATATCCTGATATGATACTAATTGGAGTATAATTTATGATGTGATACTCATCCAATACTGACGTCCTTACTTTAACAGAGTTGTCTCTCTCAAAGATTTGAGAGACAACTCTTAAAGTAAGGACGTCAGTATTACAGGAGTATCATATAAATTATACTCTAAAATTACTATCAAAATTAGTATCTGGGGGAAAAAAACATGCTTTGGATTGGGGCATCCAATACATTAAATGGCATTTGCATCAGTGAAATAAATGCTACTACATATGCCATATAACTTGCTGCATAAAGTACAGATATGAATTCACTCAGCAAACAGACACACAGCACAATCATTTATGTTTGACAACCACATTTCCCCTGAACAGCTAGGGCCGGGTATTTTTTAGTAAAAGTACTTTCAGCTTCCGACAAAACAATAAGCACAGGTGGCGTTTTACCATACACTTCAGTGATAATACCATTGTGAAAAATGAAGAGCACATTATACAACATTAAAAGCATGCATTAGTGGCTTTCCTATACATCCATATACATCCATTTTTAATCCTTCATCACACCACCCAACACTTCAAAACAAACATGCAGACTCTTGCTTTTATATGATACAAACAAAAGATGTAAATTTTGCTACAGTTTGTCCAACACATGGCGGCCAAGTCTAGCCTGTGCTGGAGCTGAACACACCTGGTCTACAAACGTATGCTATAGAAATCTCTGTTTTGATTGGCTGTAAGACTCCAGGTACATGGACAGACTGTAAACGCATGTAGTACTTTTACCCATCATGCTCTGCTGCTGCCACGTTCTATATTTGAGTCTCCTCATTGAGGAGAGTGCAGAGTCTGTCAGTGCTATACATAGTTATGTGCCAGCGGGGGGAAACCCCAGAGAAATTCATAAACTAAGAAATATGAATCTGTTCTAAAGTCACTGCCACTCAAATCCTTTAAGGTGCTCTTCGAGATCGTTCGGTTTGCTAGTCATATATGGTCATAGACAATAAACACTTTTTAATGGCAGTGCAACACTATTCTATGCTACACTTATCAAAGCTTTATAAAATATGAATAAAAGCTTTATTTAAAAAAAAAAAAGAATCACTCTAGCTTTGATATCTTAAAATGGTCCAGCCGAGGCAAACAAACGCAAACGCGAAGAAATCTAAACCCATACGGTTTTTGAAAAAGGAGTTCTTCTGCTATCCATTCTGCCAACTTGCCTGTTGGACTGCATGAACAGGGCTTTTCCTGTTCCATACGAGCACGAGTGTGCAGCTCTCAGAATTTCTCATACTGGCTGATTCTGCAGCAACAGCTATCAAGTCCATGGATGCATTAAACTAGCTGTGGTCCATCATATCAGTGTGCATCTGAATAAACTGTGCTTCTTGGAGCGCTTCTCTGTGATCTTAATTGGTGCTCCACCATCAGAGTTACTGCCATCGTTCTAGGAAGAAGACAAATATACCAGATAACATTAAGAAAGGACATTTCGAGGATCAATGGTAGTCACAGGAGCTGTATATTTAACAGTAAAGCTCACCATTTTTCTGTTGAGTCTGGCCATGATATCTCTGGCCAGGGTGAAAAAAGCCTCTTCCACATTTACGCTCGTTTTTGCACTGGTTTCTAAAAACTTGATCCCATAATCTATCGCCAGCTAAAACACACAACGTTATATGCATTAACTGAACAGGGCACTGCATAGCATAGCACAGACGACTCAAGGTCTGTGGGTCATGTCATTCAGCATATGTAAATACATAAAGAAGATTTTTAAATGGCTGTGAATTAGTCATGTTACAATTATTACAACATTAACTAGTCATATCCTCTCAGCCCTGTTTAACCCCTGCTGATCCTGCTCAGGTTTGTGAGAGGTACCGGAGAACAATTCACTTCACACAGGCGAAAGTGCACCCTAGACATGATGGCTCAGCATGGGTCAATGACACAGCACCAGCAGACTGTACCACCCTGTCCAGCTACCAACTGATACAACGGAACGAATTCTAAAATTTATTCAAAAAGGAACTCCAATACAGAGTGTGGCAAATATTTTGGTTGTTTCCAAGTATAAACAAAATACTAAGGTTATAAAACATATGGCTACATATGGGTATAAAACAGCCAGTTCCAGCCTGATGAGCATCAACATTTTTTTCCCAAGGTCCTCTGAAGTCTCCTCTGTTCATGCCAGGATACATTGCAACAAAAATCCCTGTTCCTTATATGCAACAGGTTGTCCACTCGCACGTAACTGTCATCCCACCGACTGAAAACACCTGACAAATTTCACTTCTATAGTGGATCATTTTGCTTAACAAATAAATTAGCACGTATAATATTACTGTTTTAGGATAAGTGCAAAAATGTGATGCTGTTTTTGGGCATATTTCTGCAGAAAAATAGAACGTTCTAATGCGTTCACAAACTTTCAAGCATCACTGTAGCATAATTCTTAGTGAAAGCTATTTGTAACTGATTCACTGTGTGTATATATTGTTTTTTTTCCTATAAAACAGAGTTGTATTGCTATGACAGAAATTCATTTATTTACATGTTCACTGGGTCTAACAACCTGTTCTGCATATGGAAGTACATTACTGTCAGCATACCGTATTTTTCGGGCTATAAAGCGCACCGGGTTATAAGGCGCATGAAATGAAACAAAACTCTTAAGTTCCGTCGGAAGCTCAGTTTGGTCTTTACCTGGCGCAGGGCGTCTTCTTGCTTCCTCCACTTCCGTATCATTGATTCGTTAATGTTGAATTCTCTCGCAGCTGCTCTATGTCCATGTTGTACTGCGTGACTGATAGCGTTGGGTTTGAAATCCGCTTCGAAAATGAATGAATGAATGCACGTACCCTAATGCTGAAGCACATACCGTATTACTCCACTATGCTGCGCACTACGGTGGCCGTAAGCTTCGTAACTTACCAAGGCCGTGCTAAAACATTTTGACAGATTTATGAGCGCCGTGTACCATCTACAATCGGTTCTAGGTCCAGAAAGCACAACCAGAATTAATTCATACATTAGACGCACCGCGTTTAAAGGCGCACTGTCGATTTTTGAGAAAGTTAAAGGATTTTAAGTGTGTCTTATGGACCGAAAAATACGGTAGTCATGGGACAGACAGTTAAATATCATTAATTTGGATTTGTCATGACAGGTCTACAGTTCATAAACTACAACACTTTCACTTTAGTGCAGCATTCGTACAAGGAAACTCATATCAATAACTGATTTATATTAGCTAAACCTGTGTAAGGGTACTGTAGTGAATGAAGTATGACTGTCAAATAGGAATACCAGTACATGTGGTAAAATGGATTCTAACTGTAAAATGGATATTGTGATTATAAATAAGGTTGTACCTTCTCTCCTCTCTCCTTTGACACCTGTCTCTTTTCGTTCATGTCACATTTGTTTCCAAGGATCATTCGCTCCACATCTGACGATGCATGCTAGGGAGAGCAACACACATGCAGAACTCATTTAACATGCGATAGCAAAAAATCTAAAGATCCAAAGGATCGTTCCATTCATGGCTTGATTGTAAAATAATTTCATTATAAAATACAGCACTGTGTAAAACGTCTTAGGACACCATTAGATTAGATATATTATTGTTTTAGCACTGATAGAATGTCCATATATAATTATGCTAAAGCTCACAAATATTGGTATGAAGATCAGCAGAGAAGTGTATTATGGAGTGACAAATCCAAGTTAGAAATGTCTGGGTTCAATCGTCGACAATCAGTTATATATGGTCATTATACCATTGCTAATACAACAAATCCCATGGTGGTCTACGATTTTGCGCAGTCCTGTATATAATGAAAATATTTAACAACAGCTAGTATTTATTATATAACAGAGCATTCAGCTATCTAGCTAAATCCTTAGTAAATGGTCAAATACTCATTATTTGTATAGATTTTGTGCCTCTGACTCACCTCTTCAATATTGCGTATCCAGTTCTTGATGTTTTCAAAGGACTTCTCACTAGTGATATCATACACTAACATAATACCCTGCAGAGAGACGCAGACAGACAGGTGCATTGACAAGGATGGAGACAGAGCAGCATGGATTTACACTTTATGTGAACTGTGGTGAAGGCATGGACTCACCATTGCTCCTCTGTAGTATGCTGTTGTGATGGTTCTAAATCTCTCCTGTCCTGCTGTGTCCCTGTAATCAGGACAGAGAATGCAGGTTTCAAATCAGCCGTCAACAAGCCAGACAAAATGGTCGTAATCAAGCCCATTACTTATGCATGTCCTGAAATGTCCACGTTTGTTTATAGTAGTGGTGCTCGGACACAAATAACTTGGGAGGAGCTTGACAAAAAGACCATTTTACTCAACAACAATATATTTGCATGTAATACGATCTGGACGTTGCCCGCACACCATATTATACACACCATACTTGGCAATACTTTTTGGGATCTGTAGTCCAACAGTATTGATTAAACAGTCAAGATACTGAAGTGTTTCTCATACATTGATTTGATACCAGCACATATTCGGTTTCATTTTTTAGGCTATTTAAGATGGGTAAAATCTTATCGAGATAGCATCTTTTCCAGGGACATCCATGCATTTTTCAACAAGACAATGCATGGCTGCAAAAGAAAATGGGTACAGGTATTGGACCCGCCTGCCTGCAGTCCTGACCACATCTTTTAAGTGTTGTGAGAAGGAATGGCAACATTACAAAGTGGTAAATGCTTTACCGTCCAACGTTTTTGGAATGTGTTGCAGGGCTGAAACTAAATACAGATGACCAGACAATGCATGAAACATCTTGGGTTCATGCTGCATGCAAATAAATAAAAGTCAAAGTAAATGCAAGATTGCTTTTTAATTTTTTATTGGTATTCTCCATACTGCCCCAATGATTTCTGATTGGCTCCTGTTTCTACACATTCATTTTTTTTCTTTTGTTGTGCATTTTCTATGATTTCCTGTTATACTCTTCAAATTTTTTGTCATACTTGCACCAAAGTAAGAAGAACCAACATCTTTTACCAAACTGAAGGAGTGTTATAATCCTCTCCAATGTTTTATTTCACAGCACTCATTAGGCCATGTGATTTCATTTACTCAGGTCCAATAGCTTGCTAAAGTTTGTAAGCATTCCCTTTCAACTGCAGACTAACTGGCATTTGTATACTGGCACCAGTATGTGTTGTAGAAATACATATTACAAGGTGAATTTATAATTCCTTAATCAACATTGAGTGATTCCATAATATTTTCCTGTAGTTGCATATACCAAAAGGGCGGCTCTGTGGCTGATAGCAACATTAAATAAACCCAACATGCATATATCAAAAATCTGCAATTAATTCAAGTAATTTAATAAAATTCATTTGAGATATGTTTCACAAAGTCAAAATGTTCAACTACTAAATAATACAATGTTTGGAGTCACATCTGTGATAAAAAAGCTGGATGAATTTACTCCAAGTGTGGTGATTCATTCAGTGGCAAGTGATATCAAATGTCATTTAAATACAACCTGAGCCACTTAAGGAGCGGTTTTCAAGTCTAGTAACCACATAGGGTTCTCAAGCCACAGTCTCTGTTTAAAAAGAGAGGCCCACCATTTCCAGTGTACACATCCTGTAAACAGGGCAGACACACTATTCACAGCACCATTGTGTGCTTGTCCTTCACATTAGTCACCTAATGACAGGTCCAGTTTAGTGAGCACTATAGCCCCCAACAGGAAGACCAGCCTGGTTCCTGACGTCAGTGCTCTCATACCTCAAAAGCAAACAAAGGACTGGAGGGAAGTGGCAGACTCATAACAAATGTAGTACTTATAAGTAAGAGAGACCTCTGACTGAGTGGAATGACTGCCTTTTGTGCATCTGAAAATCTGTCACGGTTAAAATGTAGTTTTAGCAGAAGGTAGTTCCAAACATGAACGTTACAGCATTTTTGCAGGATAAAAGCCACTTTTAAATATACATTTTTGTTACCCACACAGACAGTCCAAATGATGCTCCACTCCATTAGTCTTGGACTACACCTTAATTAATTACCATTCATTATCTGGGCAATTCCAGACCTCATACTAGTCAAAATTAAACACATTCCAAGTAACACATCTCTGTGACTTCCCAGAAATCTGCTCTTAACTGGATGGAACCTGAATTTTAACTTAATATATTGCACATATTCATAATTTATCACTGAACAACAAACTGAAATACACATTTTGTTAATTGTGGGGTTTTCAGGCTCTATGTTGTCAACTTCAAAAATAACTTTGTGAAATAGACCAAAAAAAAAAAAAAAAAAAAAAAAAAGATGTGATCTCTTTGCCTTAGATGATGTCTAGTGTATGTTTTTGAGACACTGTAGGCCACTATGGAATAAAGTAGATCTCTGTTAATCATGTATCAATTCATAAACACATAGTGGTGAGGTAACCACAAACCACTTTTATTTTCAAAAATGCAGTTATTTCCTTGTGAAATCTCATGTTGTAACCACAACAAAATTCTAAGCCAACCTAGGCTGTAGATTTCAATTGGCAGAATCCAGTCTTTCAAACGTTTTGAAAAAAAAAATTGCAGACATTTGTAAAGTTTGAAGGAAGCACTGCATGCGTGAATATAAACACAGCAATTTAACAGAGTTTAACTGTGTAACTGTGCAGTTTGACAACATGCCTCCCACATTAGTATTAATATATAAATATGAGACATAAACCCCCAATTCTTACATATATTGCACTAAACATATATATACACAAGTTTCTCATAATATGTTTACAACTTTGTTTCTACTGTGTGTTTTGTGTTTGCTGCTGCCATATTGGCCAGGACTCCCTTGGAAAAGAGGTTTTTAATCTAAATGATATTTCCTGGTTAAATAAAAGTTAAATAAAATATGTTAACTGACATGAAGAGTCATGATAAATTCTATAAAACAGATCACTTGATGGGTGGCATGGCAGTGCAGTGGTGGTTAGTGCCTCACAGCTCCAGAGAGCCAGGTTTGACTCTGGACACTGGCAACACGACATAAAACCCCCAACATCAACGCATGTTGGTTATACACATTTGGTGATAGAGATTTCAGTGTTGCAGACTCAAGACTCTGGAACTCTCTCCCACTGCCCCTCAATGCGTGTACGTTCTCTATCCTCTTTTAAACACCAGTTTTTCATTGTTCATTCAACTTGCTGTTTTATGTATTTCATGTATCTCGTGGGTAGTACAGTGTCCTTGAATATGATTAAACATACTTACAAATAAAGTAGTAGTGGTATAATAAAACAGTTGGCTTTTTACTAACTGAAAAGAAAACAATTTGGCTACTTAAACCCAGAATACTAACCACAGCCATTTTCTTTTTCCCCCTCTTATTTGTAGGTCTCTTACATTCCACATGTTGCATGTACAGCCACATCATACACCACGATTCACTGGGGCACAGCAACTCTGTAAGAAGCCTATTTGAAGAGCGGTGTTATAGCCATAGTTCTTACCATATCTGGAGTTTGATTTTCTTTCCATTTAACTCTATAGTCCTGATTTTGAAATCAATTCCTGAAATAAAAATAAAAGGCAATTACATTACAGAATTTATATACTGTGGTTACTATGAATTTATGTAATTGAAAGTATAAACAGCATACACACACACATGCTTATAACTGATATAGAGAGGTTACTGCACAATAAACACTGTTCTACAGAAAAAAAAACTCTGAAACAAAGCACAAAAGCAACAACTCCACAAAATTTTACTGATACATTTACAGCATTTAGCAGATGCCCTTATCCAGAGTGACTTACAGTTGATACAGTCTTACAATCCAAGTAATTGTGGGTTAAGGGCCTTGCTCAAGGACCCAACAGTGGCAGCTTGGCAGAGGTGGGATTTGAACCCTGGACCTTTTGGTCCATAGTCCAGTACCTTAACTGCTAGGCTACCACAGTCCGATACACAGTCTGATACACAGCAAACAATTACAAACAGCTTTCCCTAAGAATGATAGTATACTGGTGCTTGAAAGTTTGTGAACCCTCTAGAATTTTCTGTGTTTCTGCACCAATGAGACTTTGCAAAACATCATCAGATTTTCACACAAGTCCTAAAAGTAGATAAAGAAACCCCAATTAAACATATCAGATAAATAGAATACTTGGTCATTATTTATTGAGGAAAATTATCCAATATTACAAATCTGTGAGAGGCAAAAGTATGTGAACGTCTAGGATTAGCAGTTTATTTGAAGGTGAAATTACAGTCATTTTTTTAATCAGTGGGATGACAACCAGGTGCGAGAGGGCACCCTGTTTATAGGTAAATACCATAGACCTATTAGAGTCTGATCTTCACAACACATTTGTGGAAGTGTATCATGGCACAAAAAGGAGATTTCCAACCCCCCCTGAAAAGCTGTTTATTATATTTATTTTGCACAAATTACATTAGTTTCTGAAGAGAGTAGATATTTTGCACCAGAGTTAGCTAATAAACTACTTTCCCCCCTGAAGTCCCAGACGCTTATCAGGCTGGATAAGGTTACAAAACCATCTTAAGAGTTTGGACCCCACCAATCCATAGTCAGACACAAACTGTGGAATTTCAAGCCTTTGGTACTCCTGACAGCCAACAAAGATCACTTCAAGAGCAAGGCATGTAATAACTCTCAAGCTCAAAGGAACCCAGGGTAATTTCTATACAACTAAAGGCATCTAAGCAACTAAAGCTTTATGAACCCATCATCAGGAGACCACTGAACAACAGTGTGCATGGCAGATTTGCAAGGAGAAAGTCACTGCTCTCCATAAAGAACATCGTTGCCAATCATGTGGCACATGGACAATGCAGAAGGGTATATAAAAAAACAAAAAACAACAACAACAACAAAAAAAAAAAAAAACCTTTTGTGGATGGATGAGACCAAAATAGAACTTTTTGGTGTAAATGAAAAGCATCATGTATAAAGCAATTTAAAGAGCAACAGAACTTGAAGGTTGAAGATCAACTGAGTAAGCTTTTTATGATCTTTGTTTTGCTTTTGCTTTTTTTTCCCTAAGGCACACAAAAAAAGGAACTGTACAATACTTAACTCAGGATCGTTCTGTATACCACACAGCCTTCCTTGTTCATTGTGGTGATAAGGCTGCTGATCCATTTCCTTAGGTAAAAGGAAGTATTACAATATATTTTTAGATCTGTATAACTCACAGCAGGCTTGAGCATGTCTAATCTAGAGTCTTTAAGTCTACACTAAAGACAGACTCCGATCATTCAGACATCACATAGGGATGCACATACAGATTGCCCATGTTGGGGAAAATGAAAAAAAAGAATGCTGACTAATGCTTTAAACCATTTTTCTAACAATATCTGACTTGGCTCAGCTAAATATAGCCATTGCTCAATTATGCCTGAACAATTAGGCTTTGAAAGTAAAGAGATCTCACAGATTTTCCATAATCACTTCATAGATGTATTTATAGGTATAGTTTAGCACAAATAGTTTGCACATCCATAAAACAAAAAGGAAAACTAAGAAATTGTATTTGTTTTTGTACTAACTGGACAGTTAATGTGTTATGGTTTACATAAATTCTTCCATTATCAACTGTAACAAAAAATTCCTTCGTTCATTCACTCCATCTACTTAATCCTTTACAGCGTCACAGGACAGCCTAGTGTGCAAGTCAGGAACAACCCTAGACAGGGCACCAATCCATCACAGGGCACACACCCATACATTACAGCCAATTTAGCGTAACCAATTAACCTAACATGCATGTCTTTGGACTGTGGGAGGAAACCGGAGTACCCAGAGTAAACCCACGCAGACACAGGGAGATGTGGACATGCAGACTCCACACAGAAAGGACCCAGAGTGCTCCACCTGGGATCGAACCCAGGACATTTCTTTCTGTGAGGCAACAGTGCTACCCACTGTCCCAAATGGTCAAGTTATAGTCTGGGTTACTGTCTTATTAAAGGATGCCTATACTGTATTTTATTATTCATTCATTATCTTATGCAGTATAGATTATCGTTCATTGTTTCCACATAATAACCACAGGGTTTTTGCGATCTAGTGTACTGCAAATTCCCAGAAAAATAACATATAAAAAAAAAAACAACAACAACAACAACAAAAAAAATGGACCAAGCCTACCACAGCAACACACAAAATTTTTTAATGGTCTTAATAACAGATAATTAGCAAGAAACTAAGTATGGGATATACGTTTTAATTCTTTAATCGTATCAGTCATGCAGGCAAACCTGAACACCACTTTTTACAGAAAGAAGAGTCAGGAATGTTCCACTCAGTGTTCATGGATTCAGACAGTTGACATGTGGATGAAAAATATTTGCCTGCTTGTTTTTGTTTAATGAGAGACCAATTATTCTCCCAGTGTTCAACTCTGCACTAACCAGGTGAAAACATAAACCTGATATACTTGTGGCAGCAGTGCAATGCATGGACCCAACAGTGGCAGCTTGGCACAGGTGGGATTTGAACCCTGGACCTTGTGGTCCATAGTCCAGTACCTTACCCACTAGGCTACCACAGTCCCACACATGCAGATGAGGGCAGCAGTTCCAGATAAGTTTAACATCAACCATCAGGGACTGTGGTAGCCTAGTGGTTAAGTTACTAGACTATGGATCAGAAGGTCCAGGGTTCAAATCCCAGCTCTGCCAAGCTTCCACTGTTGGGTCCTTGAGCAAGGCGCTTAACCCACAGTTGCTTGGATTGTAAGACTGTATCAATTGTAAGTCGCTCTGGATAAGGGCGTCTGATAAATGCTGTAAATGTAAAAATGTGAACATGGACACAATTTTCCCATCTGTAATGACAACGGTAAGCACAGCGCATCGCCTCACAGCAAGAAGGTCTTGGGTTCGATCCCAGGTGATGTGACCCGGGTCCTTTCTGTGTGGAGTCTGCATACGCCGTGGCCCCGTGTATTATGGTTTCCTCCCACAGTCCAAAGACGTGTGTTAGGTAAAGTGGAGTTTCTAAAGTGCTCTTAGTGTGTGTGTGTGTACTCCATGACGGCCTTGTGCCCTCTGTCACTGGCTTTCTTGCAACCCTGACAAAGGATTAAGCGGATAAGAAAATGAATGTATTAATGTAATGGCTATGTCCAGCGAGACAGTGCACCATGGCACAAAACAAAAGTCATCTCAATCTGGTTTTATGAACATGACAATGAGTTCAGTGTTATTCAGTGGCCTTCCCAGTCCCAAGTCTGTATGCAGCATAACACCTTTGGGATGTGGTAGAATGAAAGATTTGCAGCATGAAAATGCACCTGAAAAGTAATCCAATCACGTCAACATGAAGAAAAGCCACAAAGAATGTTTCCAACATGTTTTGGAATCAATGCCACAAATAATTGAGGCTGTTTGGAGAGCAAAGGCTCTGCCCTGCATTGGTATAGTGTTAAGTGCTCCAAATAAAGTGTTCAGTAAGTGTAAAAATAACACCAAAAAAAAAAAAGACATCCAAGGTGGCAAAAATGTTATGATGAGATGAAATTAGATGATTTTGGAACAAACTGACAAAGTATACAAAGAGGAAGTGCTATTCAAAGTAGCTGACTCTCTTGATTTCCTCTTACCGGAAACAAATGGATATGCAGATGAATTGGCGATGCCAAGAAATCTGCCAGTTATTATGGTCTGCTGAACTGGCTAATGTAAAGGTAGGAAACTGCTGCATGATTTCACACATCTGCTTGCTAGTGGCTACATACTGCTCGATACATAATTTAACAGCATATCCACACAATACTCATAGCACAGTCAGGTTTTCACCATCCTGATCTAACATGAATATGATGGGTAAAGCATAAACAGAGGGAATGAGTCATAGGAAGTTCTGGTGGACATATACAGAGCTCTGGAGGGCGATAGGGAAGCCTGCAGTGTGGCCAGAGCTGGGGTCAACTACCTCCTGGCACACAGAAGTAGCTGCCCATCACGCCTCTGCATAGTGAATTGTAAGTAGAATGAAGGCGTCAACTAGCCGAAAGTCACACGGCCCAGAGATGGCATTACACAGTGTAGTCAGTGTTCAAGTGCAAGCCTGACTGTGATGAACTGAAAGCCTTTCCCACTGTAACTGGCCTTGGAATGACAGACAAACTGCTATGAAATCTACAGTCCATTGTTCTAATATAAACTGACTGATCAGCATAATGCATGGTATTGTGCTGAGATTTACAAGAAAAGAAATACACATTTCAGAGGATGAACAGTAACTCAGACCAGAACTAGATAATACCTTGGCAAAACTGCAAACATCTACAGTTGCAGTATTATTGTAAATTAAAAAGGGAAATTTACAAGTGAGGAGACATTTTGTCCTTATCAAAAGGAAAACAACCTCCCAAGCAGAAGTACAATATATTTCATTCCAAAAGAGCTCTTTCCAGGATGCAAGCACATCCTGGGTCGTCAAGGTTCAAGGTGGCATCTCAAACAAAGTCATGACTTAAATACTGTGCTGAAATTTGATGGAAACCCTGCAAGTGAGAAGAGTGAAGGCTCTGTAAACTGGACGTATCTCAATTACACATCCTTTTATCACGCCTTGGCAAAAGTATACAGTCTGAAGGCATGGTTGCTGCTCCGGACCTTTTGCTGAGCATGCTCTGAAATGCTCCTATTCTTTTGTTATGTTGGTATTTGGTACTCAGTAGTGAATACAACTGTATCCGATTCAACTTTCTTGGATTTTCTCACCTGGATTATTGAGCCTGCATCAAGACAATAACGTCTGTTGAGATCAGCAGTTATGCCAAGACATAAACATGACAAAATCAGGTTTAATTTCTGTGCTTCACGTGCAATCCACGTGCATTAATTTTCCAGGTTTCTATTCGGGAACAACCACAGTTGCCTTTTTTAATACACTGATCTATATCTGGAGGCCACAGTAGCACGCAGTGAACCAACCTTAGCTTGTTTCCTGTTTAGGATAACGGTTTTGTTACAGGAAGTGGTCTGTATGTAACATTAAACACGGTATTACCACAGATCGTGCTTCTATGCCGAACCCGGTACAACAACTGAGTAACTGAATGAGAAGCAAAAAGAGCCCTATCCTACACCTCCCACCCGTCATGACCCGACCGGCACACTGACCGATGGTTGAAATGAAGGTGGTGTTGAAGGCGTCCTCACTGAAGCGGAACAGAAGACACGTCTTCCCCACTCCGCTGTCTCCTATAAGCAAGAGTTTGAAGAGGTAATCGTAGGTTTTAGCCATTTGCCACGCCGGAACTCTGTTTGTTAATGTCAGACTGCACTGTTCGTCCTGTCCATATCACTGCCAGCAATGTTCGTACTGGACCCAGTAAGGGGCGGGGCTTCACTTTAACGTCATTGACGACTGCAGCAGGCATGGTGGTCGTTGTAGTTTCTGTGCGGTAGAGGAAAGGCAGGGGATTTCCTTGTCTTGCGCAAGGTTACTGGCACTTCTTACAGTTAACTTTCATTTCATTTAGCATTCATTTGTATTCAAGTCAGCAAAACAGATAAATAACTCTGTAAACCTTCTTCTCATACTCCTGTTTAAACAAACAAACTACACTCCTCACCGCTAAAAAAAGAGCCCAACAAACAAATCATCATTTTCCTGCCACTCCACCCACTGCCACTTGATGCCACTTGCTGGAATACTCCGTCTATCGCCAGAGACCACACTCAAACCAGGCCAATTTTAGCGTAATCAATTAACCTAACTTGCATGTCTTTAGACTGTGGGAGGAAACCGGAGTACCCGGAGTAAACCCACACAGACACGGGGAGGACATGCAAACTCCACACAGAAAGAACCCAGGCCGCTCCACCCTGGGATTGAACCCAGGACCTTCTTGCTGTGAGGCGGCAATGCTACCCACCAAGCCACCGTGCCGCAAGCTAAGATAACATATGTTGTGTTTTAAATGCTGGTATGCTGGTCAGGTAGCAAGACCATTCGAGTTCCTTGTTATATGCTGGTCGAAGTTGGTTTTTGCTGGTTAGTGCTTGTAAGCTGTTGAACTTCTCACGATGGAAAAGCTGACTGATCAGCATACCTTGCCATGTCCATAACAAAACATATGCTGGTCTTTGCTGTTTTTAGCAAAGATTTTTCCTACATGCTAGGTTTTTACGCAGGCTGAACATTTGCTTTCTCTAAAAAGTTGTATGCAAGTTTGCCTGCATGACGTAAACATTTAAAGAATTAAAAGGGAAAATATCCCACACTCCATTAAAATCTTAGTGTGTTGTGTTGTAGTGGGCTTGGCCCATTTTTTCTGGGAATATACAGTACACTAGAGTGCAAACCTTTGCATTCCCTTTGGTTATTATGTGGAAACAACGAACAATAATCTATCCTGCATAAGAAAATTAATTAATAATAAAATAACCCAAACTATAACTTAATTTTTTTGTTACAGGTTTAGTGGGTAGCACTGTCACCTCACAGCGAGAAGGTCCTGGGTTCGATCCAAGGTGGAGCGGTCTAGATCCTTTGTGTTTAGTGTGCATGTCCTCCCCATGTCTGCGAGGTTTAATCCAGGTTTACTCCAAAAGACATGCTTTAGGTTAATTGATTACACTAAAGTGGCACTAGGGTAGGCATGTGCTAGTGTGTGCCCGACGATGGATTGGCACCTTTTTAGTTCCTGTCTTTCCTGTCTGTTTTTCCTATGCCACTGGCTACACATTAACTCTCTTGCAAACTTGCCCAGGATTAAGAATATGAATAAGAAAGTAGTCAATAAAAGACATTTATAATTTTATATTCCATGTCTACATATTTCTGTTTTGAGAAAACAAGCCATTTGTAATTTTACTGCGTACTATACAATCTTACAGTTCTATACAGTTGATTTTATCACAGAATTATCCAGTTTAATTAAGCAAAAGTGTCAACTGTGTCTCCTAATCTTTGTTTATAACCAAATTATTGGCATTCATTTTCTCTGTGGAAGTACTGAATGGGTATCTATGAGCATTTAAAAAGGAGCAACGGGCAGAGGTTCATGATGGATTGTTTATGTTGGCATTGTATGGCATTATTCACTGCATCAGGTATTGCTTCAGAATTAATGTCAATATTTTCCATGTACATTTACAGCATTTAGCAGACGCCCTTATCCAGAGCGACTTACAATTGATACAGTCTTACAATTCAAGCAATTGTGGTTTAAGGGTCTTGCTCTAGGACCCAACAGTGGCAGCTTGGCAGAGGTGGGATTTGAACATTTCCAGCATTTTGTTGATTATCTAAATGAGAATAGCAACAGTTTCATGTAAAAACAAAAACAAAAAAATAAACTAAAATTTGGCCAAACATAAAACGCCTACTAAGTCTATCTGAAATGTTTATCCAGATGGGTAGGGATAGAATTGATTGAAGGAGTGGGATAAAATCAATAGGACTGCTAGAACCCTTACCTGTAAGGGTTGGGGCTGTTAACCTTTAACAGGCAACTTGTACCACATGATACATTTTTATTTGACACCCTGTTGTGAGCAGCGATAAGATTTTACTGCTACCATGTACCAGAGTTGGACTCTGATCAAGTGTATCACCTAACTCACATGACTTAGAGCTAGTTAGTTGTGAGGCTTGTTAGAAGGCATCCTGTCTACTTGTGGCCCCATCATAGTACTGAAACAGCATTAATTAGGGTACTAAATTATGCTGCTATATGTATATATATATATATATATATATATATATATATATATATATATATATATATATATATACATATATAGACATACATACATGTATATTACATTTTCTGTTTTCTCTCTGAGCTGTGTTCCTGTACCAGTTCCTGCTCCACATATGATGTTCATCCGCTTCAGCTTCACGCAAGCTGCTCCCATCATCAGCTCCAGCCCCACCATACACAGCCCACACCAGAGGGCAGTAATCCTCACCCTCCTCCAGTTATATGGGGTCGAAGTGCCGCCAACGACTTTCCTGCTTAGACTCAAGATCGTAGAGTGACTCTGTGTATCGGGCCACTTAATGCCGATGTGCATATTTCACATTTTATTCGAACTTTGACTCCATGACTTTAGTTTCATTCTTAGATTTATCATCTACGCCGCCCAAGGAGGTTGGGTCCCTTTTGAGTCTTGGTCCTCCCAAGGTTTCTTCCTCATAACACTCAGGGAGTTTTTCCTTGCCACTGTCGCCCTAGGCTTGCTCAATTTGGGATTGTACGTAGTTATTAGGAGATAATCTAAACTTGTAAAGTTGCTTTGAGACAATGCTCCATTGTAAAAAGCACTATATAAATAGATCTGACTTGACTTGGTACAGATGAAGCTAGCTTATACTAATTAATCGTGATTTTTATCATAATGTTCAGCAAAATGCAAATATAAACTCTAAATTCGCTTCTGGAATATTTTGCTTTATTCTTATTTTTTATATTAAAGATAATTACAGTATATTTGAGTGTCAAAACAAACCAGTTTCTCACATGCAGTCCATACGACAGTTATTAGACCCCTGGTTAAAGTTCAGTACAAATAGTTATAACCTTTTGGTGAATTTGCTTAATCTCACACTAAAAAACCCACCGTGAGTGTTTGATGCCAAAAAGCTACATTTTTTTCGAAATAGAACACAAATCCTCTCAGTAGCAGTTAACAAACTCCAGGCACTTACGTTTGTGATTAAAATGATAGGAAAGACTTTTTCCTGGAAATAATAATAATCTATAGACTTGGGC
This sequence comes from Ancistrus triradiatus, assembly GCA_025084515.1. Taxonomy (NCBI): domain Eukaryota; kingdom Metazoa; phylum Chordata; class Actinopteri; order Siluriformes; family Loricariidae; genus Ancistrus; species Ancistrus triradiatus. The sequence goes on along the minus strand of JAJAGP010001312.1, from coordinate 44,210 downwards.
TCTCATCCAGGCAAGTCTATCGCAGTTCCAGTTGATTTTAATTATTTTCCAGTTGATTTTATTATTTTAATTGCCCTAACTGTAGATGTGGGCACATTTCATTTTCCCTGACTTATTCCCTGAAGGTCAACACACTATTCCCTTATTTGAATTGTGTGTTCTCTTGTCTTTCCCATGACTAACAGAATGTACCTCTGTATCACCTCTTACATATATACAAGAGTGAAACAGGAAGTCGGAATGATCTTAGAAACTCCCTGATCAACTTAAAAATGTATAAATGGATGTGGTTTGTTAACAATAATTATTTACTGATGGGGGATTTTTTTCTCAGACTAATTTTACTTCAATGAAAGGTTGCATTTTTCTCATTTTTTCAGTGAGAGATTATGTAATTCACCAGACAGTCAATTTCTTATAACCATTTTTCTTTTACATCTTTACCAGGGGTGCCAATGGTCGTGAAGAAGTCTGTATAGTCACCAAGCACTTTACTAGGGACACTGTACTAATACGGGGTATGGCCTCCAAACTTAAGGTTTGTTGCCTTCTGGAATGGTTTAGAGCTCACCACAATTGTACAGTGTGGTTATCTGAGCTCAAACCATTCTGGCCATTCCCTGTTGACCCCCTTATGAGCAAGGCATTACCATCCACAGAATTCCTGCTCACTTTCTTTTTTGCACCATTCTGAGAGACTGTTATGCATAAAAATCCCAGGACATCAGCAGTTACTGAAATCACAATCCAGCCCATCTGCTCCAACAGTCATCATCAGAACCACTGAGATCACATTTTCCCACATTTCTGATGGTTAATGTGAACATTACCTGAAGCTGATCAGGTCTGTATCTGCCAGATTTTATGCAGTGCACTGCTCCCACAAGATTGACTTATTAGATAATCGCATGCATGAGTGGGTGTACAGGTGAACCTTATAAAGTGCTCATGAAGGCCACTTAATGTATATGTTGTGAATAATACTGTACATTGTCTCTTGTCACTGTACATTTTTCTCTTTCTATTTAATTAATTTAATTCATTCATTCTTTCTTTCTTTGTCCTTGTGTTTTCTCGGCATTATATGCTAAATGTATATATTTCCTGAAATAGGAGTAGTCATCATCATCATCAACCATCCTCACTGTCATTATGAATGTAAAGCAAATGTTTTATTAAAAAATGAATTCAAAAGCAGAAACGTTTAAAAGCAGAAATAAAAAATATGAAAAACTAGAAATGAAAAAAATCAAAGCATATGTTCAACCTTACGCATGCAAGCTCAAGAAAAATGATATTTGAAATAATGAGAGGAACTTATCAGACCACAATAATCTATCAACAAACCACAGCTTTATGCAAGAAGAACGCTCGTTTATATAATACAAATCACGTTTGGTCAACAACATTTAAAATTAAAATCTAGGTTTACAATCTTGGCTTTGAAAACAATATGTGTCAAAAGTTTATTTACAACGATTTTTCCTCTTTCTTGTAGTGCAGTGAAATTATTACGCATATTACGTGACTGACAAGACTTTATGCTTTCTTCACGTAGATTTACGCACATTGCGTGGAATAAGGAAGTTAGAATTCGGTTTGAGGTTGCCAGATATGAAAACATAATTCGCAAAGCTGTGTTGCGCCATTGTAATCCATGCTTTGGTTTATTAAGTCAAAAAAGTTTTGTAAATGCTACTTCTTGACAAGCATTTAACACCTATTCAGTCATTTTCATACCCACTTAATTAAATTCAGGGTGCAAGGTGCAAGGTAGGAAACAACAGAGTGAAAGGTGGGAAACACTTGCACTATGTTTCCCACACCGGGACACTTTAGACAAAGCAGCTGACTTGACCTATATGGGAGGAAACTGGAGTACCCAGAGGAAACCCACACAGACATGGGGAGAACATCCAAACTCCACACAGACAGAGTTTGTGCTGGGAATCCACCCAGAGATCTCTTTAGCTGTGTCTCAACAGCACCAATCCCTGCACCACCTTACCACAAAGATTAAACATATTCATTTAGACCACAACACCACTTCTTCTTGTAAGTAGTACAAGAAGAAGATATTTTTATTCCTCTTTTACTGGACAGGGTCACAGACTTAGTTCCTGAAAGTCATTGGGTGCAGGCATATTCATTGGATGGGATGCCAGTCCATTGTAGATTGATACAGTATTAATGTTCTTTTGGTCTTTAGTGAATCTTCTTTTATGTTTACTAGTTATATTATGTGTAATCCATATCCAGGAAACTGAACCAAAGTGTTTAGCTTGTTGTCAAAAAAATGTATTATGTGCTGTTCCTGGTGCCTGTCTCTGGAAATCATCGGCTGCAGTTGATCGCAACACGTGGTGATGATCATTTTTAGATAAAACTATTGTATTATAATGTTTTGTATACATGAGAAGCAACCTTGACAAACTACAAGCATACTTGTCATGCTTGTTATTTGTAGAGAGTATAGATGTGTATTAAACTGTAGATTGTAAAATATTAAAATCTTCGTTATTTTAGTAACGAAGTTTAGTCAGATTGCTGCACCCTCTAGTGGATAAATAATGAATTGCTACTCACTAACGGTTGATATGTAAACGGTTGAATTTATTCGTTTATTTTAAAATGTTTTTTAAAGATTGATACAGAACTAATTTCTGATTTTTTTTTGGATATGCGTATTTGCTTGGCAGACATATTTATGCAAAGTGACATACTAATAATAGTTCAGTGAGTTGATCACAGCTGCAGTGGCAATTTGGTAGAGCTAGGATTTGGGCTCATAAACAGAGAAGCAGTTCAGAGCCTTAACCACTGATGCATGCATATTAAATAATGTAAAAAATAAAACATAATATAAAACAATACTATAAACAATATAAGACAATTCATAATATTATTGTACTTGATGCCATTTAAAAAAATCTCATTACACACATTTTCTGTCCAGAGAACTGACACTCACTGGATTCCAAGAGATGGCTGTGTGTGAAATCCCAGTAGATCAGTAGAGTCTGAATTACTCAGACCAGCCTGTCTATCACCAACAACCATGCCATGTTCAAAATCGCTTAAATTACCTTTCTTCCCCACCCTGATGCTCGGTTTAAACTTCAGCAGGGCACCTTGATCATGTCTACTGGTCCTTCTCAAAAAATTAGCATATTGTGATAAAGTTAATTCTTTTCCAAAATGTAATGATAAAAATTAAACTTTCATATATTTTAGATTCATTGTACACCAACTGAAATATATTCTTTCATTGTTTTAATACTGATGATTTTGGCATACAGCTCATGAAAACCCTCATCTCACAAAATTAGCATATTTCATCCGACCAATAAAAGAAAAGTGTTTTTAATACAAAAAAAGTCAACCTTCAGATTATTATGTTCATTTATGCACTCAATACTTGGTCGGGAATCCTTTTGCAGAAATGACTGCTTCAATGCGGCGTGGCATGGAGGCAATCAGCCTGTGGCACTGCTGAGGTGTTATGGAGGCCCAGGATGCTTCGATACAATAGCGGCCTTAAGCTCATCCAGAGTGTTGGGTCTTGCGTCTCTCAACTTTCTCTTCACAATATCCCACAGATTCTCTATCGGGTTCAGGTCAGGAGAGCTGGCAGGCCAATTGAGCAACAGTAATACCATGGTCAGTAAAAAACCATTTACCAGTGGTTTTTGGCACTGTGAGCAGGTGGCCAGGTCGTGCTTGAAAAATGAAAAGGCATGGAAACTCTTCATCTCCATAAAAAGCTCTTTCAGCAGGATGGAAAGCATGAAGTGCTCCAAAATCTCCTGAATAGCTAGATGCATTTGACCCTGCCCCTTGATATAAAAAAAACACAGTGACCAATACCAGCAGCTCTGACATGGCACCCCCCATACCATCACTGATTGTGGTTACTTGACACTGGACTTCAGACAGTTTGGCATTTCCGGTTTTTCCTTCTCCCCAGTCTTCCTCAGACTCTGGCACCTTTTTTTTTGAACTTTCCGAATGACATGCAAAAAATTTGCTTTCATCCTCAAAATCCGAAAAAAAGTACTTTGGGACCACTGAGGAACATCCAGTGCTGCTTCTCTGTAGCCCAGGTCAGACGCTTCTGCCGCCGTTTCTGGTTCAAAAGTGGCTCTTGACCTGGGGGGGGATTCGGCACCTGTAGCCCATTTCCTGCACACGTCTGTGCACGTGGGGCTCTGGAATCGGCCCTTCTCCACAATCCTCCTCAGGGGTCCGTTCCACCTCTTCTCATTGTGTTGCGTTTTGCTGCCACACTTTCTCTTTCCTGTCTCCCACAGACTTCCCACTGAGGGTGCCTTGATACAGCACTCTGGGAACAGCCTATTCGGTTCAGAAATTTCTTTCTGTGTCTTAACCCTCTCTGCTTGAGGGTGTCATGATGGCCTTCTGGGACAGCAGTCAGGTCGCCCCAGTCTTTTACCCAATGATTGCGGTTTTTTTGAGTATGAACCAGGCCTGGGAGTTTTCAAAAGCCTCAGGAATTTTTTTGTAGGTGTTTAGGAGTTTAATTCAAAAAAAAAAAAAAAAAAAATTTGATTCAGATGATTAGGTTAATACCCTCGTTTAGAGAAACCTTTTTCATGATATGCTAATTTTGTGAGAGGAATTTTGGGTTTTCATGAGCTGTATGCCAAAATCATCAGTATTAAAACAATAAAAGACTTGAAATATTTCAGTTGGTGTGCAATGAATCTAAAATATATGAAAGTTTAATTTTTATCATTACATTACGGAAAAGAATTAACTTTATCACAATATGCTAATTTTTTGAGAAGGACCAGTACATGCCTAAAGGCATTGAGTTTTTCCATGAGTTTTTGCCATGCCATGTTATTGGCATTAACAGCAGTTGAACAGCTGTACTTAAAGTCACAGGGTGTGTGTGTGTGTGTGTGTGTGTGTGTGTGTGTGTGTGTGTGTGTGTGTGTGTGTGTGTGTGTGTGTGTGTGTGTGTGTGTGTGTGTGTGTTAAGGTAGTGCATTTCATTGCCTTGTACTTGTACATGTGTAATGACAATAAATTGAATCTAATCTAATCTACTGGACTATAGACCAAAAGGTCCAGGGTTCAAATCCCAACTCTGCCAAGCCACCACTGTTGGGTCCTTGAGCAAGACCCTTAACCCACAATTTCTTGAATTGTAACTGCATCAATTGTAAGTTGGTCTGGATAAGGGCGTCTGCTAAATGCCATAAATGTAAATGACTGTATATAATTATTTTGTGGGACTGTGGTGGCCTAGCGGTTAAGGTACTGGACTCTAGACCAGAAGGTTGAGGGTTCAAATCCCACCTCTGCCAAGCTGCCACTGTTGGGGCCTTGAGCAAGACCCTTAAGCCACAATTGCTTGGATTGTAAGATTGTATCAATTGTAAGTCGCTCTGGTCTGCTAAATGCTGTAAATGTAAATGTAAATTGGGATGGCTAGGTAACGAGGTCAGATCATATTGAGAACGGTAGGTCTTGTGATGTTTTCCTGGTACCCAATGGTTAGTACCAAAAGTCGTTCAAGAAGGGACGACTGTTAAACTGGCGACAGAGTCATGGGCACATTGATTCAAGTAGGGATCAAAGGCCAGTCCACTTGCTCTGATCCCAAAGAACAGGTACTGGCCAGTTTCTTGGGGGTGGTTTCAGACCCACCTCGACACTGACATAAAGCATTTGCTGAAGATAACCAAATGAAATATTATAATCACCTATTTTTTGTTCTTTATAGTTGTTTCTTTCTTTCTGTATTGTGGATAATCTTAAAACTGCTGCTGGGCTACTCTTCTCTGATTAAGCATTGATAAGATAACATAAAACCTCAGCTGGACGGCACAGCATTGTAATTTACGTAATAGTTTTTTAGTGATGTGTCACGGCGGCATGCCTCGACATGTCCTCTCATTGACTTCAATAGAAGAGACTCGCGAATGCGGATTTTTGCAGTGCGCCTGGCAACCTGAGACCATACACTTGGACTGTACAACACGGACTTGTTTGCGTAGCAGAAAATCGTGTGTTCGCGAAAATGCCTGTAAGTGTCCACGTTTTCTTTCTTAGACGGAAACATGAAGTATTGACAGCTGTAGCTGATTTAAATATTGATCTATTACTGTTATAGTAAACTAAAATCGCTGTCATTAAGTGGAGCTTATCAGTTTCGCGCTGTCTTCACGTGGCGTGTTTAGGAAAGCTGGTGTGTCGGTTGTCTACTTTTCACGTGTGTCATTTATACACATCTTGGCTATTTACCGATGAGTGTTAATGTTCATGTAAAGTATTTTGTTAATATAAAACATGTTGACACTTTCTTAAAACAGTACTTTCATGCCATAGTAATAGCTGTAAAATGTAAATAGATTACATCATAATATAAGTAATGAACTGAATTTCGTGGGTTTTTTTGTTTTTTTTTTAGTTCCACATTGTTTTGTTTTTTCCTTTTCTTTTATTTAACCCAAAATGCCAACCTGGTAAAGATGTGACATAATAAACAGGTGGTAAACTAGTTCAGCTTTCAATTTCTGTTATGGGGTATGGCACTTTAGTGGCAGTGTGTTCAGTTATTATTATTGTTATTATTATTATTATTATTATTATTATTATTTAAAGCTTATTGTACGTGTATTTTGATGTATGATTTGAATGTTTGAGCATTTACCAGTCAGGTCTCTCGTCTTTTATGTAACAGCTGGCCAGAGATTTACTGAACCCTTCGTTCGACTTTGAAAGGAAGCAGCATAAGAAGAAGAGGCTGGTACAAAGTCCAAACTCTTACTTCATGGATGTGAAATGCCCAGGTATGCTATACTGCAAACGTCACCAGATGCCTTCACACAGTAACGTAGAATGCAATCCAAGTAGGCTGTTGTCAGGGTTGAGGGCCCAGTATTGACAGGTTAGTGTTAGTGGGACTTGAACCATCAGGCAAGTTCTAAAATGCAACATAACTAAGGGATTGTTGCTCATTAACTGCTAAAAATGCTGTTGTGTCCAATAAAAGTTATCCAAAATTTCAAGTGTCTGGCATGTAACAGTACGAGTAACAACTGTGATTGGCACAGAGAAAACCGACACAAGTAAAAATCATACAGAACAATCACAATGTAAACATACTGTATGTAACATACTGCACAAAGCAGGGAACATTTTTGGCACTAGAAACCTCATAACCTTAAACCATATACACTGTACACAGAAATTTGACTTGGCAAAAACACTGTGTCTCAACTAAGCTCCTGAAGTGGTCCAAGTAATCATATTCAAATCGGTAATCACTGTGTCTTGGGGTGCATTTACACACCTTTGTGGCTCAGTTCTATCTGGATACAATCCTGATACTCAAAACACATGACATGACCTAGTGTAAATGGGGTAAAGTAGCAAACAACAGCCATCTTCATTTTATATCATCTGCCTGCAGGCTGCTATAAAATCACAACAGTGTTCAGCCATGCCCAGACAGTGGTGTTGTGTGTTGGGTGCTCAACAGTGCTCTGCCAGCCCACAGGAGGAAAGGCCAGACTGACTGAAGGTTAGTATTTAAATAACTTATCTAACAATAAATAAAAGTGCTTTTATTTATTCAAGAACATTGTGTGTTTTTTTTCAGCTAAATCAGCTGTTGTGCGTAATACTAAACCTGATAACTGGTAAAAACATGTCTTTTTGTTTTTGCTCTCTTAACAGGTTGCTCGTTCAGAAGAAAACAGCATTGAAGAGATAAATTACCATGGCTCTTTTGAATAAAAAGGGATTGTCAGATGCTTTATCTTTTCATTGATTACAATGAGTCAAATATCACTACGGTGATCTATGTGGAAGGTTCTTTCTACTGTACATTCTGAATAAAGTTTGGAGCAACACATCTCTCATAGAAGTCCTCCTTTATTCATTTTAGATAAAAACATTTAAAATATGCTGCATTTTAAAGGACTAGTGTTTTTGTATGCATCTCTTGCTGATTGTGGTAGCCAGATGTGGAGTGAAAATTTCTACAATGAATCACTACTCAGGTTTCACCTTTTAAATTTAAGGTGCAATACCTTACACAAATTAAGGGGAAGAACAAAGCAAACTTGACTATAAATATGAAATTGTAGATTGAAGTAAAGCATGTTTTACAACATAAACACAATGGATGGCACTTTTGACAACTTAATAGGTGAGATCACGTTAAGCCATTTTGCCTTTTGCAAGCAGAATACACAGTTGAGCTCAGTCTTAATGTAGAGTTAGATTAATAAATACAAAGTAGTTTATCAGCGCTCATAACACTGTTGTGAGAAAATATTCTGATACTGTATACACATTTACATTTTGCATTTACAGCATTTAGCAGACGACCTTATCCAGAGCGACTTACAAGTGGTAAAATTTTACAATCCAAGCCATTGTGGGTTAAGGGCCTTGCTCAAGGACCCAACAGTGGCAGCTTGGCACAGGTGGGATTTGAACCCTGGACATTTTGGTCCATAGCCCAGTACCTTAACCGCTAGGCTACCACAGTCCCCAGATTCAAACAAATCACATTAGATCAACTATTTTCACAACTTTTTACACAGATTAAACCTCAGCTAGTGAACCTACAATCCTGAAATCCAGTTTTCCAGATCTCATTAGCTCTTATGTCTGTTCTTTCTTAAACGAACACATGTCCCCCATAATTAATTCGTATTCTTAACCACTTCATCCTGATAAGGATCACAAGAAAGCCGGTGCCTAACTGGCACCACAGGGCACAAGACAGGAAAAACCTTAGACCGGGTACCAGTCGTCTTAGCATCACCCATAATCAGTCCCTACCTTTAAAGTTTGTTTTACCCCTGTTGTTTATTGGGGTTATGAATCTTCAGCATATTGATAATCATAAAGATCTGAACTCAAACACAGTCCACGCAAGTAAATTACTCATGAACTGAAGCTGTATTGATAAAGTATTTAAATACTATCAGAATAGTATAGAATAGAATATTCCAGAATAGGGAGAATTTAAATAAAAACATACAATAAAATAGCACATTTACTTAGAAGGGCGGCACGGTAGCAGTCATCTCACATCTCCAGGTCACTTCGATCCAGACCTCAGACTCCACCTGTGTGGAGCTGGCATGTCCTCCGGTTTCTTACCACAGCCCGTAGACACACGTGTTAGGTTAATTGGTGTTTCTAAAGTGCAATTAGTGTGTGAGGTAACGTTCCCCGTCTAGGATTGTTCCTGCAGTGCCACCAGCTAGGCCCCGATTTTCCCCACGGTCCTGACCAGGATTAAGCAGATAAGAAAATGAATGTTCATGTACAGATCCACATACTGAACTCCTGCCCTATATCCATTTTAGAAAGTAAAAGTCTCTTAACTAATCACAAAGGCACAGAGAGCAAATGAAAGCGAATGTTTTATTTGTGAAAACATTTGACAGGTACGTCAAGAGGGAAGTCTTACCTTCATAGAAAGCATACAAATACCCATCTTCGGTATTGAGCTTTGTGTGTGAAAGACAAAAGCAAACCAATAAAAGTGGAAAATAAATAAGATGGGACATATAAAAGGAACAAACTGCACACTTAAAAGCACACCCATGTGCACAAACGGCATTAGTACTAACAAGCTAGCTTTGTGGGCAAATCCAGCAGCGAACTGGAATATATACTAGATGTATTGTTCCAGCATATCGGGTTTTATTGAGCATCGTCCCTTTAAGCTGGTTTAAGATGGCCAGCACTGATCTTTCGTTTAAACTTTAAGGCTTCAGCAGACAATCCATATGCTGATATACCAGTTTGGTGTCTATCATTAAAACTGATTTGGATAGTGACTTGAAGACAGAACGAAATTCTGATTATGGAGAGTTCCAAACAGTTTTGAAATCAAACTGAACGCTTCCGGTAGAACATTTACAAAGGTGAGGTTTACTGTGTCTGAAAACACAGTAAACACAGAGGTTTACTGAAAGTGAGGTTTACTGTGTCTGGCACTGTACTCCATGGCTTCTGGGACCCTCATCCTCTTCATAGGCTTCACCACTGTGTTTTCTCCTCTGGGATTCAAGATCCACCTCACAGAGGTCCACCTCTTCCATGTCATCCGTCAGCATTATGTCATCACGTTTGGGAAGCAGCTGCTCCAGCTGGGGGAACATGTTCTCAGGAAGCCAGTATTTCTCTGGGAACTCGACCTGAACATGGGATGCACAGCATTTAATTTGGGAACGCACAGCCGGAACGGTCAAACCCGACCACGATACTAAAAGTAGAAAAACATGTTGGGAACTCACCATGAACTTAATGATGAGTAGTCCTTTGTCATATGGGTCTTTGTAGATAGGCATGCCCTCGTTCTGAACACACTTTAAGTCATCGTACTTTATGACTTGACCTTGAAACAGGAAGAAAGCACTGTGCAGTTATGATTTGGGTTTGAAACCGAGGCTAGACAACAACAGATAATGCAAGATGAAGACAACTGCACATGTCCATAAACTTTTGGAAACTGTGCATCTCAGTTTAACACTAATATTTATGTACCTGGAGGTGAACTGATGATGAGCGTCCTGTTGTCTAATGTATGTACTGTCCGCTTGAACCCACACAGGGCCTCGACCAGCTTTATTTGCATCTTCATAACCAAGTTGTCACCCTGCCTCTGAAATACAGGGTGGTCCTTTTGGTCCAGGACAATGATAACGTCACCAGGCTCCAGACCTGGCTCCTGATCACCTTCCCCATGGAACGTGATTTTCTGGCCATCTTTCATACCTGGGGTAAAAACAGTAAAGTGTTACAAGTTAGTCACTCTACCGTGTCACAACTACTCCGAAATATGAATATATGTTCATAATTACTGTCACATATACCTTTGTCGATGTGGACCTCAAGGATCTTCTTTTGACGTTCTACTTTGTGCCCATTGCAGTTCTTGCAGCGGTCCTTGGCACTGAATCTCTCACCCTGTCCCTGGCATTCTGAGCACATGCTCTGGATCTGCTGAATCATCCCTGGGCCAATCTGTTGCACTTGGATTTGAACTCCTCTACCTTTGCAGTGTGAGCATTTTTCAAGAGCTCCTTTCTTTCCTCCATAGCCTGTGGTAGAAGTTTTACTTGTATTAATTCTATTTTAAACACTAAACTTTAGACATAGCAAAGATTGAGAATGACTTCCTGACTAGCAGGAATCAAACAGTCAAACCTCATTATCTGAACTCCCATTATCTAAATTCCCACTATAACGCATACGATATTTTAACACATAATCAGTAATCCAAACCTAACCTGAAATAACGAACACCGATCAGGGGAACAGTAAAAACAATCTGATGAGCTTCTTACCCTTAGCTTAACCTCTGGAACAAGGTACACTGAGATAAGGGAGTTCATACTACAGTATATACAATTCAAGACAGTTCCATTAGACTACTGCCCTGCCTTCAGCTGTTCACCATCATCTTCTGGTTAAAGCCTGTTGCTGCTTTAAAACATCTAAATCATAAACATTTCCATTCACAGCTGTATCAGTACCTACCATCACATCTCTCACAGATTACGTTCTTCTGGAGCCCAAGTTTCCTTGTGGAGCCATTATATATTTCTTCAAGTGTAACACTAAGCTGGTGGACCACATTTTTCCCTGATAGAAAAGAAAAATGTTTTTGTATAAAAAAAAAAAAAAAAAAAAAAAAACCAATCTGAACACTTAAAAATGGCTTATATTAATTATTACTAATAATGAGAATTCCAAACACAGCATTTTTATTCATTGATATTTGGTACAATATAGTTTAAACTGTTTAGCTTGTGAGCTTGAGGAATTTTAGGGGAAACGCACCTCTCCTTTCCCTCTGTGTCCTACCCCCACCACCAAAAAACATGTTGAAGATGTCCATAGGAGAGGAGAAATCTCCTCCACCCATGCCACCTTCTTTGATGGCCTGTTCACCTCCTTGGTCATACAAGTCTCGCTTTTTAGGATCTGCCAGGACTTCATACGCTTGAGATATAAGCTTGAACTGTGGGACAGAAATGATACATACCACAACACTTGATACCATTTTCAATCAGCAACCATAAAGACCATCAGTTAAGTATTGCAATGAACTGTAGTCTTTAAAACATGAGCTGTACTTTGACGCATTAGGCTGCATCCCTGCCTTTCTTCATGTTGTCACCAGCTACAAGTCATAGGGCTGAACCACCAACAACGTTTTGATCACAAGTTCTGAATGCCTCCATTTCTAAAAATAACACATTGACCACAAAAGCCTAGATAACGTTGGCAAATCTATAATATTTTCATTTACTGTTATTGGTTAAATAATATTTGGAAGCATTATGTATTTAGAGCCTGGATAGTTCCAGTTATAAAACCAGATTGGCTGAGGCACACTCAAAGCTCTTATAAAACAGCTGACATAAACTTATGACTAAGGCCCTGTCCACACGAACACGGGTATTTTTAAAAACGTAGCTTTTTCTATGCGTTTTGACCGTTCGTCCACACGAAAACGGCATTTTAGGTCACTGAAAACGGACTTTTTGCAAAATTCCTTCCAGGGTGAAGATTTTCAGAAACTCCCGTTTTCAGAGTTGTCCTGTGGACTGGGGAAAACGGAGTTTCTTGCTTGTAACGTCATTTGTGAGCCGTTATCTCCTTTGTTTACATGAGGCGATTTTGTGCAGTAGCGGACGTAGCCAAAATAGTGCCAGCTGTAACACTGCTGACCGAACTTGTTACAAATCTACAAATACATTTACAATTATTAATTTTTCATTACACTGAAGAACAGAGGTGTCAGAATGCGCTACGGAGGTCACTACTATATCCATCACACCCACGAAGCAGTTCCCGCCCCCAGCGTCACCGGATTTGGACGAGACCCGGTCGGACCTCTCGTTGGTGGGACAGCTTTCAAAACGGAGTGGTTGTTGAAGAAGAATGGCGAGAAAATGTTCGTATGCATAGGATATCGCTGTTGTCGTTGAGTGAGCTGCTTCGCCGGCATGTAGGACTGCTGGTTTGGCTCTGCTCTTGGCAGCGACTGTGAGCTTTTTTTTCATTTTCATGTGGATGAAGTTTTTTGTTTAAACAGTGCTTGTGTGGATGGGATGTTGTTTATAAACGAATTTGAAAACCCCCGTTTTAGAAAATACCCGTATACGTGTGGACATAGCCTAAAGCACAAGTGACACATGTATTAATGTGTAAGGTTTAAACCAATAAAGACATTACAATAGTGTGTTTCCAGCAAATTGCAAACAAGGATTTGCTCAGTTTTTATTTACACAGACGATTAAAAAATGGCATGTTAACTACTGTAAAGACAAATTTGGTGACACTGAACTTGACAATAGGAAATCTACAAAAATTAAGAAATAAGGAGACTGCAAAGTAACTACATGGGCCATCTGCTGTTTCCAAAACGCCCTCCTGGCCGTGCATTAAATTGATTTTATCAAGGGTAAGGGGGTTTTAGCTCGTCACTTTGACAAAACTTAAACTATATTCTGCTTTAGGTTTGTGTACACATCACTTCAAATGAAATAACGACGTGAAAGGGCTCCTTATTTCACATTCTGTAAATGGAGAGAATGCTAAAGTAGTTTGTCCTTGATTTGGCTTAATACATTTACAGCAGTTAGCAGACACCCTTATCCAGAGCGACTTACAACTGATACAGTCTTACAATCCAAGCAATTGTGGGTTAAAGGCCTTGCTCAAGGACCCAACAGTGGCAGCTTGGCAGAGGTGGGATTTGAACCCTGGACCTTCTGGTCCATAGTCCAGTACCTTACCCGCTAGGCTACCACAGTTAATATTTGTGTTTACATTTAACATTTAAAAACTGCACCCAGTCAACACATGGATTCTTGCTTTAATTGGAAATGTCTTACTGAGGTTCATGTATAACCACAAAATACAAGAAATTATTTTATTCCTAATGCGACTGTATATTTGACAATAACCGTGAGCTCCACACTGCGGTTGCAGATAGCTTAGCTTAGTTGGCTAACGACACTTGCCGATGGCAATTCCAGAAAGTTCCACACTGTTCTGTCGCTGTCGGTGGCTGCAGGCTGACACATACTGGTGAAAATAAGCAAGGACATCGGAGTAACGAACTTACCTTTTCCCCTTCATTTGGGTTTTTGTCCGGATGGTATTTTAAGGCCAGTTTTCGATACGCTTTCTTGATTTCATCTGAAGATGCTTTGGGGCTTACGCCAAGAATGTCGTAGTAACCGGTCTCTCGCACCATGATGACCTAAATAAGTGGAGTACAGGATTGGTCGATCACAGACTTAGTTCAATAAGAAAAATACAAATCCTTGTTACTATTGCTAGGAAAACGTATGATTAGGAAAGGTAACTAGAAAGCTGCAGTTCGACCATTTGAGTCGTACCTAGCTAGTAATCTATCGTTATCAGAGTATAACTGTAATACCGGCTTGCAACTTCCTCTATAAATATAAGTGCATAATATAAAGTACTCTTACGTACTATTATTATTAAAGATTACAGAACAAATGAAGCTGATAAGCTTACACTTACAGGTTTCAACCAGCAGCTTGGCTTCACAGTACTACCACCGTTACTTATATCAGCCGGAGCTGGTAAGCGAATGAATAAAGATGGCGCTGCCGCTGCTATTTATAAGCTGAGGCGCTGCAGAACTTTCTGGAGTGCAGAGCAACATCAGCGCCGGAAATTTCTACATCCCGCCTCCCTGTGTCTAGAAACTACGAGCAATCAAGTTCCCAGAGTGGAGCCCAACCTGGAACTTTGCCTGCTCCAGGCTGTTCTTCAGTAACCTCACTCAGTAACAGACAACGAGGTCTATGTTTTACATTACGCTCTAAACATTATTTGGATCAAATTTGATTAATGGTTCAGGACAATGCAACGGAAATGACATTCACATTCCTTCTCTAGCTGTTAGGACCCCCCAGAGGACCACCACAGATCAGGTACTGTTTGGGTGGTGGATCATTCTCAGCACTGCAGTGACACTATTAGACACATCTACCATATCTATCTAAATTGATCATCCTCTAATCCTTTGTAGAAGATGCTGCAGGCTGGACTGATGTCTTTAAATACTCCAGCAGCACTGCTGTGTCTGATCCACTCATACAAGCAACACACACTAACATGCAACCACCAGTTTTTTCCACAAAGAAGTGCAGAATTCAGTTTCATTATATAGCTAAATGTCTACATTATAGCGGGTGGTATTTCTAGAACTCGTGTTACTAGGCCAAGGGTATGCTAGAGTGATAGAGAAGTTTCCCCAGGTTGAACAATTCACTTTGAATTTTGAATACTTTACTATATTTCATATCAATGTTTACTGACTCTGGTGAATAAAATTAAATTTTATGTATTGCTTGCTTATTGTGGTTACATCCTTTGGCAAAAAATATATACAGTCATTGATCACTTAATTAGTACACCTCCTTGTTTCTACAGTCATGGACCATTTTGTCAGTTTCACTTAACATAGAAGTTGTATAATTACAGATTATAGTCCATCTGTTTCTGTACATACTTAGTTCATCCCCTTTGCTCTGTTCTCTAATCTTCTGGACCACCCCAGATCAGATACTATTTGCATAGTGGTTCATTCTCAGCACTGCAGTGTCGCTGGTGGTGGCATGTTAGTGTGTTGCTTGTATGAGTGGATCAGACACAGCAGTGCTGCTGGAGTATTTAAAGACATCAGTCTCAGCGCTAGACTGAAAATAGTCCACCTACAAAAAATGTCCAGCCTGCAGCACCTTGTACAAAGGATTAGAGGATGATCAATTTAGATAGATATGGTAGATGTGTCTAATAGAGTGCACAGTGAATGAACACAGCGTTTAAAAACTCTAGCAGTGCTGCACTCATACCAGTGCAACACACACTGACACACCATTACCATGTCAGTGTCGCTGCAGTGCTGAGAATGATCCACCACCCAAATAGTACCTGACCTGTGGTGGTCCTCTGGGGGGTCTTGACAGTTAGAGAAGGAAAATAAAGGGGACTAACAAAGTATGCAGAAAAACACACAGAGTACAGTAGGTAATTGTAGAACTACATAGTGTATCTATATGGTAAGTGGAACTGATAACATGGATAATGAATGTAGAATCAAGGAGCTGTACCTAATAAAGTGAACTATGAGAGTGTGTATATATACTCCCTGCAACTCTGTCCAGGATAAATGGAGTTAAAATGTGATGAAACAAATATGCCAACACATTATATTGACCTTTTTCAGTGTATTGAACAAACAAACAAACAAAAACACTGGGAAAACGTCCCAGTTCTTTGCAACTCAAGCTTTTCTTTGGAAGATAAAATGGATTTTAAAAAGCAGAAAATCTGAAAATGTCAAGTCAAGTCAAGTCAGATTTATTTATATAGCGCTTTTTACAATGGAGCATTGTCTCAAAGCAACTTTACAGGTTTAGATTATCTCCTAATAACTACGTCCAATCTCAAATTGAGCAAGCCTAGGGCGACAGTGGCAAGGGGAAAAACTCCCTAGTTCTAGGAAGAAACCTTGGGAGGACCAAGACTCAAAAAGGGACCCAACCTCCTGGGCGGCGTGTTAGATGTAAATCTAAGAGCGAAACTAAAGTCATGGAGTCAAAGTTTGAATAGAATGTGAAGTATGCACACGACATTAAGGTTGGCCGGGGGTATGATATAAATCTAAGAGCGAAACTAACAGTCCATGGAGTCATGGTCGAATAAAATGTTGAATTATGCACAGTGGAGCTCCATCAGATGTACATCATGTGTGGGGCTGGAAACTGCCCGGAACACATCTCGGAGAGAAAACAGAAAATGGTAATTAGTTATTGATTAAGAGCACAGTGTCTATTAAACAATCACTGATGCCATGTCAATTCACTGATGCCAAGTGTAGCAGGAGACCACCGAGAAATGTGTTCTTTTAATGTACTGAACTTAAAATCAGAGAAGGTCTACACAATTTTTGATATGCCAGAGGGTTTACCTCAGGTTAAATAATCCAGCTAAATACCAAGATGAACAAATAGGTTATACAGTTGGTATGTGAGAGGGCCCCATTCTTAAATTCTTGTGTATGAACACCCTTAGACATGAGCTGGTAGCAATAATAGGATTAGGCTAGTGATTAACAAAATGTATGCATTCCTAAGTTCTGGCTGGTTTATAACAAACAGCCCCACAAATGCATAGAGTTCCCCTAATAGAGAAATAATAAGTGGTTATTATAAAATGTTTAGTATTGCAGAATCACAAATACAGGTGTTTTATAATAAGCATGTCCTTAGGTACCTCAAGACCACATTTTTGTAATAGAAAACTAACTGCCATCATGTGTAAACGATAGTAGTTATAATAGTCAATTTACACTAGACTGTGGATTCTTTCACTGTATTATGTGCCTCCCTTGACACAGTGGTGCTTGTGGTGCTTGAAAGTTTGTTGTGAACCTTTTTTAGAATTTTCTCTATTTCTGCATTAATATGACCTAAAACATCCATCAGCTTTTCATACAAGTCCTAAAAGTAGATAAAAGAGAACCCAGTTAAACACAAATGAGACCAAAATATTATACTTGGTCATTTATTTAATTGAGAAAAATGATCCAATATTACATATTAGTGAGTGGCAAAAGTAAATGTGAACCTCTAGGATTAGGAGTTAAGTTGAAGGTGAAATTAGAGTCAGGTGTTTTCAATCAATGGGATGACAGATCAGGTGTGAGTGGGCACCCTGTTTTAATTTAAAGAACAGGGTCTCTATCAAAAGTCGGCTCTTCACAAACATATGTTATGGAAGTGATATCATGGCACGACAAAGGAGATTTCTGAGGACCTCAGAAATTTTCATCAGAAGAAAACTGAACAAACAATGGTGTGCATGGCAGGGTTGCAAGGAGAAAAGCCACTGCTCTCCCCCCCCCAAAAAAGAACATTGTGCTCTTGTCTGCAGTTTGTAAAGATCACGTGGACAAGCCAGAAGGCTACTGGAAGACTGTTTTTGTTCTGTCTTCATCTTGTGTGTGCCTCACGGCGCGATTTGAGTAAGGGGTAATTTTATCTAGTATGTTTTTTTGTTTGTGTGTGTTTTTATGTTTATTTTTGACATCTCGGCTTGTATTTTTTGAGCGCTGATAGGGTGTGTTTTTTCGTTTAGCCCCTCGACCTACGTTCGGGCTATCGCCTCTGGTACAGAGTCGGTAGCATGCAGTGAGATGATATCTGGCACTCCCGCCAGTCGTGAGGTAGCGCTCTAGGGGCCTTTCTTTCATGGCGTAGGAGAGAAAGTCATGTGCAGTGCAACGAAGACAGAGAAATCTTCCCCCGGCTGCCCAGTATTACAACCTAACGTCAAAAGGCGTGGTGTAGTTTTACTGAAAGAAGGCACTCATAGTTTGCCGCCTCATGGTCATCAATCTGCACGCACACTGGATTAATCGGACAGGACGGCTTGCCAATCACTGATGGAACAATGAATTGTGAAAATTATATCAGAGAATTCAAAGGAAAATGTCAGGACAATCTGTCCATGAACTGAATCTCAAGAGAAGGTGGGTCATGCAGCAAGACAACGACCCTAAGCACACAAGTCGTTCTACCAAAGAATGGTTAAAAGAAGATTAAGTTATTAAGTTTTGGAATGGCCAAGTCAAGTCCTGACCTTAATCCAATCGAAGACTACGACATTCTCTCCAGCTGTGTGCGGTGTGTATGCTTTATGTGATCCTGTGACAGTAATCTGCTACAAGACACCGTGTAACCATATGCCATTTGTGTTTATTATATATGATAAGATTTAAACTCACAACATGTATATTGTGAGTTGTATTTAAAGTAACACTGGGCCACGTGACGGCACTGTCGTGAGTAGGGACCTACACCTGTTATGAGCCTATTACCTATTTTAGTTCCCAAATCGGGGATGGAAAATACGTGTGTCTTATATGTTTGTGTGTGACACAGTATCCGTGAGACCTTTTTTTGGACAGTATGCACGCCAGCCATGTTTAATGTCTATGACGGCACGTGACACATCCTCAACACGCGCATAATAATGCAATAAAACCCCTCGCACCGATTTCGTCGTTTAAATGATGGTATATCCTCGTCGCGCAGTTATCCGAGGCACACACTACTGGAGCTAGAGCAATTTTTCCTTTCGCAAGGGCCACGAGTGGTTAGCAGGACTGATCAACTAGTATTATCTTGCTGAATCCGTCTGTTACAAGATAAGAAAATCGTGGATGACACCGTTAGTTATGCTCAAGGGGTGTGCATACAACCTTGACACGTACTTGTGACAATGTAGACTATACGTGAAGATTTTCACTACTTTTTTTGTCACAACTTCTGAGTCCCAATCAGATTATGGGTATACAATTGTTTATTGGATCATTTTCCTCAATAAATAAATGACCAAGTATAATATTTTGGTCTCATTTGTCTATAAGCTGTAAGTAAAATCCAGAAAAATATCTTTTCATTATCATCATTTAATGACATGACCACATATGTTTGCCCTAAAAAGCCAGCTAAATAAGATTTTATAACTCTGATTGCTATTATTTAGATGACTGGAATTTGGGAAAAAATACAGTACAAAATGGCTCCAAGCTCATTCACATGCACACACTGATCTCACCCAAACAGATCTTTTTAAAGCAAGCTGCAACACAACACAAAGCATAAATCTTTACCATAACAATGAAGTAGGTACGTCTGCGCTGCACATGTACATAATGTGGTGTGATATGAGAGCCATTGAGTGTATGTCAATAAGGCTTTCCTGGAAAATGTAGAACTGTCACTCTGTTCATTGGTGCCTCCTGCTCTCTCACGAAGGGGGGACTGGGTCATCGTCTCCTCATTATGCCAATAAATGTAAGTTGCCTGGGCTGCACATACCACCAGAGAAGTCAGAATGAACAGCAGTGGAATATCTCATCAAGCTCACTGTAACAATGTTCAGCACAAAGTTGAAGCCAACCTTCAACAGAGGTATGTATATTTAATATGCGTATTTCACATTATATAGAATAATATTATAGTTTCTAGTTTATTATTATAACAGTAATAGACAGAAACCGATGAACCCTTCGTCGAATTATATATATATATATATATATATATATATATATATATATATATATATATATATATATATATATTCGACGAAGGTCTGTCTATTACTGTCTATAATTTCATACAGAATTAACACCAGATTGAATAAGATAAAATTATTCCATACAAAACTACTTTCACTTAATCTCTAACTGCCTTTTAGTAAACTATATCAGTTTTTAATTTAAGTAAGACTGGCAGTTATTCAGCCTGAATGTACAACAACATTCAGCATGTATGTTTGCCTCTTTCATTAGACTGTAATGAAAATCATTATCTGTGCCAGCATTTTCCATGTCAAAGAAAGGAAGTCGCAACCATTCTAATGGACTAATTATAAAGCAATTGCCTTTAAATCAACAGCTATTTTATACAGAAAGAAATGAAGAAAATTACTGAGGGGAACGAATTGTTTTCGTGTTATGTGTGCTTTGTATTCTAACAAAGCTGCCAGGGCGATAACTAAAGCCTGACATTGTGTGTTTACAACACGCGGTTGGAGCAGTGTGATCTACCAGGTCAGAGGCATGTTTGAACTTAAGTACCTCTTCTCTCATGTACTCCCTCTCTTTTAGCTCAGAGCAGTCTCTAGGAGGACAAGTTGTGGATAATGGAGCATGTGAGTAAGCAATCTTTAGTTGTTGCAGTCATTGAATGCTGTTCTGCTTGTTATACAAATCTTATACAAATTTTACTACACACAGTCCGCCATGACTATTGCCACTCTTGATGAAGAAGTTATGAGACATGACTTTATGGTGAACTAGCTTAAACTGAAACAGAACTTACTGAATTTCTTAGAAAACCTTTACCATAAACAAACTCACATATAACAATTATTGGATTTAGTGCAAGAACTCGAAAACACATTCGAAAACAACAATTTGAGCCTTCTCCTATAATGCAGAATCAGACAGATTTTTATGTGTCACAATGCAAGGAGGAAAAATAGCTCCACATCACAATTCCTCCACCATATGTAGCAATGGGGATTAGATTCTGTTCTGTCTGACTGGTATTTTACTAAATGGAATTTGCAGGTGTGTAGTTGTTTTTCTATAGTACACAGTTTCATATATACTCATTGACAAAACAAAAACACACCAAGAAGGAGTTGTTAGAATCAAACGAAACTATATATGTGTGAATGTAATGATGATATGTGTAAGTGATTACAATATCAGAGCGAAAGGATACGTTTTGGGGGAAAACTGTACAAGTGAAAGGACCCTGGATGGTGTACAACAAAACTGTGGGAGCTGCTCATGCTTGTTGGTGGGTCAAATGATCTGCTCTACTGGTGGTTTGTCTGGGGCAACCAGAGCCTGTTTGCAATGTGTACATAACCTCATGGTGCCACTGCTACTACTAACAGGTAGGTCAGAATGACCAACCTGCTTCTCTCAGTCCAATGATGAACCTCCACCACCCCGCCCCCCCGCCCCCCAAAGTCAACAATCTTTCAACAAAAGGTACACCACCCAAAAGTAGCCTCCGAAAGCCTTTTTGTAGGACAGTGGGGGAAGCACTTTTACACCCTCTTGTGGCAAGATCAAGTGTCTAATCAGCCCACAGCTGTAATCAACTTGCATATCTGCCTGAGACATAACTGCATGCTGAGTTTTGTAGCAATCCCACATTTGGGCGTTATTCTTTTGTCAATGAGTGTATTTATTTATCTATTGTACTTGCCTGATTTATGAAAGTCAACACATTTTTGTCTCATTCCATTTCTGAATTCTCTAATCCATCTCTTGGTGGTGAGTGACTAAGGGAAATTGATCTCTATATAACCTCATATTTATACCCTAGTGAAACAAGAGGTTGGGAATTACCATTTGTGCATAATAATTTAAAAAGTGAGCCAATAATTGTGACACATGGATTATATTCTTAGAATACGTGTAGAATACATTTAAAGGTCAAGATTTCTCTCATATTTAAAGTGTGAAATTAAGCTAATTTGGGAAAATAAATATAACCAATTATATGATGTTGTACCACCTGAAGAATAGTTTTGTTCATATAAAGCATCTGTATTTGAGTCAGTTGTGCTTTATGCATTGTAGCACATACAAATTCTGTGGAAGAAGTTTTGGCACATGCAGATCTGGCTCCAGCCCAATCCCTTTGGACGACAGAGGCATGTGGATCAGTACAACTGCGAATTGATGAACTCTCCCCACAGGATCCCATCACAGTGCATCAAATGTTCATGACTTCAGTACAGAAATATGGCAATTTGCCTGCCCTGGCAACAAAGAGAAAAGACATATGGGAAAAGATTACATTCTCTGAGTACTACCATCATTGTCGTGCGGCTGCAAAGAGCTTTCTGAAGGTAACCTGAATGATAGTCTTCATTTATGTTTCTTTCATTAACTGAAAGCATTGAAAAGCATTGTTGAAATCATACTTTTACTTCACTGTAAACTACAAAAGTCTGTATGAATTACTGTAGGTTATGTGGGTAAATCCAGCTAATAACATGAATAATGCTTATTTACTGGTGTTTTTAGTTGGGGCTTGAACGATTCCAGAGTGTGGCCATTTTGGGATTCAATTCAGCCGAGTGGTTTGTCTCTGCTGTAGGAACTGTATTTGCAGGGTAAGGGATGTCTACTCCAAAATGTATAACACAAAAGTAGAATGGATTTCATACTCATGTTTGGATTTATGATATATGATTCCATCAGGGGTATAGTGACAGGGATCTATGCCACAAATTCACCAGAAGCCTGCCATTATGTGGCCAGTGACTCAAGAGCAAATGTTATTGTAGTGGAGAATCAAAAACAGCTGGATAAAATTTTGCAGGTAAAATTATTTTCCTGCCATTCTCATTTTGTAGGCCCATAGACACTTCATTCAACTATGCTTAATTTTGTTTACAGATTAAAGATAAACTTCCCCATTTGAAAGCCATAGTGCAATATTCCGGATCCTTGCAGGAGGAATTGCCCAATCTCTATTCGGTAAGTCAGATGATAAATTGCAGATGTGAATCTTGGATTCCAGGAGAACGAGGTCTATGTAGAAAGTTCACTAGCAAATAGATGGAGTTTCAAACTCATGCTTTCTCCCAAACTCCAAACAGATACACACTAAGTTGAAACCTTCTGTACCTTGTAACTCCACTCATGTTATCAGGATCACCAGGCATGTCCAAAGTCTGTCCTCAGGGCAAAACTGTTGCACCATGTTTCAGTAAATTATCGATGTACAGTACCACATGGATTACTAGCTAGCTAACTATAATTGAACAAAAACATACATTTTGCTGGTTTAAATGAATTTTGCTGCATTCATTTAACATATGAATGACATTTATTCATGCTACAGCAAAATAAAAAAATAGTTTTATTTTAGTCTTGTGCTTGAGTGCCATGTTATGGTTAAATTGTTAATGAATGCTTAGCTTACATGTGTGAAAGAAAATGTTTAAATAATGGCCAAGATAGATTTTAAATGTCTTAAAAGAAACATTTTTGCTAAAAAGTTTTCACCAGAATCCCCTTTCCCTATTGAGCTAAAACACAACTATATGAATAAATGAATTGACTACAGTAAACATACGTTTTGGAAGTTTCTTCATGTTTTGGCAAAAAGTAAATGGACTTTTTCTCTTTTCATATGGTCCATATCTCTGAGATACACTCGTGTGCCATCCTCAGCACAGCAGTAATGTTGATGTGGTAGTGTGGTGTTGTGATCGTAGCCTACTAGTATTTTGAGGTGCATGTCAGAAACTGACCACTGAAAAAGGATATTGGGGGGAGGAATTGATCTAATTGTAAAAGTCTATATACCTACTAAATGAACCAACAGGGTAATGTAAAAGTGCTAAAGAAGCTATCAGTGAATAAGGTATCCACATCAAAAATAAATTATACATTTATTTTTGGACAGTGGGAAGAATTCATGAAACTGGGTCTGGAAATCCCAGACCAAACCCTTAACGATGTCATCAACAGTCAGAAGGCCAATCAATGCTGTGTACTGATCTACACATCTGGAACCACAGGCACGCCCAAAGGAGTGATGTTGAGCCAAGACAACGTAGGTGTACAACTCTCAGAATATTAAACTTACAGCATTAATATTACGTATAGCGTTGGTTTCCTCCTGGTGTGATTGTTCTGTAATGAAAATTACTTAATTGTATGAATGAATATCTGTTACTGTTTTCTGCAGAGAAAATATCTTCTTCTTCTTCTTCTTCTTCTTTCGGCTTCTCCCTTTATCAGGGGTCGCCACAGCGAGTTAAAAGTTTCCACCTCTCCCTGTCCTCCACATCCTCTACTCTCACCCCAACTCCCTGCATATCTTCATTCACCACAACCATGTAAATCCTCTTGGTCTTCCTCTCCGTCTCTTGCCTGGCAGTCCATCTCCAAATCCTTCTACCAATATATCCACTATCCCTCCCTCTGCCAATTGTCCAAACAATCTCAGTCTTCCCTCTCGAATTTTGCCTCCCAATTTTCCAACCTGTGCTGTCCCTCTGATGATCTCATTCCTAATCCTGTCCACCCTAGACACTCCTAAAGAGAACCTCAACATCTTAAGTTCTGCCACCTCCAGCTCTGGTTCCTGTCTCTTTGTCAGTGCCACTGTCTCTAACCCATACAACAAGGCTGGTCTCACTACTCTCTTATAAATCTTTCCTTTCACTTTTGCTGCGACCCTTTTGTCACACAGCACTCCTGACACTTTTCTCCACCTACCTCATTCTGCCTGTACTCTCTTCTTAATCTCCTTTCCACGCTCCCCATTTCCTTGGACAGTTGATCCCAAGTACCTGAACTCCTGGACCTTTGTGACCACTGATCCCTGTAGCCTGACTGTTCCACCTGCCTCCCTTTCATTTACACACATGTATTCTGTCTTATTACAGTTGACTTTCATTCCTCTCCTTTCCAGATTATACCTCCACCTCTCCAAGTTCTCTTCTACCTGCTCCCTGTTCTCACTACAGATCACAATGTCGTCTGCAAACATCATAGTCCACGGCGATTCCTGTCTGACCTCATCTGTTAGTCTGTCCATCACTCCATAAGAAGGGACTCAGGGCCGATCCATGATGCAGCCCCACCTCTTCCTTGAAGCTATCTGTCACTCCTACAGCACATCTTACCGCTGTCATGCTGTTCTCATACATGTCCTGCACCAATCTAATGTACTTTTCAGCCACTCGAGACTTCCTCATACACCACCACAGTTCCTCCCTTGGCACCCTGTCATAAGCTTTCTCCAAATCCACTAAGACGCAGTGTAGCTCTTTCTGACCTTCTCTATACTTCTCCATCAGCAGTCTCAAAGCAAAAATCGCATCCATGGTGCTCTTCCTTGGCATGAAACCATACTGTTGTTCACACACTGTCACCTCCTGTCTGAGCCTAGCTTCCACAACTCTCTCCCAAATCTTCATTGTGTGGCTCATCAACTCTATATACATCACCCTTCTGCTTAAAAATCGGTACAACTAAACTTTTCCTCCATTCCTCCGGCATACTCTCATTCACCAGAATTCCATTGAATAATCTACTCAAAAACACCACTCCCAGCTCTCCTAGACTTTTCCATACCTCAACCGGTATGTCATCAGGTCCCACTGCCTTTCCGTTCTTCATCCTTTTCAAAGCTTTCCTCACTTCGTCCTTGCTAATCTTTGCTACATCCTGTTCCACAATTTCTACGCCATCCAACCTTCTTTCCCTTTCATTTTCTACATTCATCAACTCCTCAAAATACTCCTTCCATCTTTCCCTCACCCTCTCCTCACTTGACAGTACATTTCCATTTCTATCCTTGATCACCCTGACATGCAGCACATCGTTTCCAGCTCTATCTCTGTCTTGCCAGCAGATACAACTCCTTCTCTCCTTCCCTACTGTGTAACCTTTCATATAACTCATCGTAGGCCTTCTGCTTGAGCTTTGATACCTCCCTTTTTGCCCTACTCTCTTTAGTCCTGTCCCTGTCCCATTTCTTCTTAGCTGACCTCTTTCTCTGAATAACCTCCTGCACTTCCTCGTTCCACCACCAGGTTTCCTTTTCATCCTTTGCCTGTCCAGAAGACACACCCAGTACCTTTCTACCGGTCTGTCTAATTACTGTTGCTGCTAACACTCTTTCCTATCACCCAAAGCCTTTCTCAGCTCCACTCTGAACTCCTTACAACATTCTTCCTTTCTCAACTTCCACCATTTGGTCCTCTGCTCTGCCTTTGTCCTCTTCCTCTTCCTAACCACCAGAGCCATTCTGCACACCACCATCCAATGCTGCCTAGCTACACTCTCCCCAGCCACTACCTTACAATCACCAATCTCTTTTAAGCAACCTCTTCTACATAGGATGTAGTCTACCTGTGTGCTCCTCCCTCCACTTTTATAAATCACCCTATGCTTCTCCATCTTTTGGAAATATGTGTTAACCACAGCCATTTCTATCTTCTTTGCAAAATCCATCACTATCTGTCCTTCTAGGTTCCTTTCCTTAACAAAAAACCTGCCCATCACTTCCTCAACTCCTTTATTACCTTCACCAACATGACCATTGGAATCTGCACCAATCACCAGTCTCTCCTCCCTGGGAATGCTGTCAACCACTTCATCTAACTCCACCCAGAATCTCTCTCCTCTAACTCACACCCAACTTGTGGTGCATAGCCACTAACAACATTCACCATTACACCCTCAATTTCCAGCTTCAGACATATTATCCTATCTGACACCCTTTTCATCTCAACGACATTCTTTACACAGTCCTCCTTCAGGACCACACCAACTCCATTTCTCTTCCTATCCACACCATGGCAGAACAGTTTAAACCCTGCACCAATGCATCGAGCCTTGCTACCCTTCCACCTTGTCTCCTGCACACACAAAACATCGACCTTTCTCCTTTGCATCATATCAGCCAGCTCTCTACATTTCCCTGTCATCGTCCCTACATTTAGAGTTGCTATCCTCAGTGCTATATTCTGACCCCTCCTGATTTCTCTCTGTCTCCTCACACGCCTCCTTCCTCTTCGTCTTTGGAAAACAGTAGTCAAATTTTCGCTGGTACCCTGTTTGCTACCAGTGGCAGTTGTTGTTATCCCGGGTCGCAGCCGATACGGTATGGTGAAATTATTATGAACTGCATACTGTATTTGGCAAATGTTTTACACCGGATGCCCTTCCTGACGCAACCCTCACCATTTATCCGGGCTTGGGACCGGCACTAGAAATACCCTGTCTGAGCAAACTAGCGGCTGGTTTCTGCAGAGAAAATATATGGTTTCCCATTATAATAAATATTCATGTTATAGGCCTCTACAAGATGAAATAGAAATCAGATTTCCTAATGACATTTTGATGGACATTTGGTGAAGATCTTTTTCTATCAACTGCATAGTACAATTTTAACACTTTTTTCTGCTGTAGTTTGTTGGGGTGGATGAACTACAGATACCGAGAGGAAGAGGGTAAATTAACTGGTTAAAAAAAGCTGGGTGTGATTGGATGTACACCACGCTTGTTAGAGACAAAACTGGAGATGACATTAAAGGTTAAAATAACGTCTATCCTTGTGTATGAACGTCATCTACTGCATAGTATTTTCAGAGATCTTTGAAATTCAAACAGTAAGCGATTGTTGGTGCCAAAATGTCCTACAGAATAGTTGAGGAGATCATTTGTTCCATTAGCAGTTAAAGTTTTTAATGAACAATATTGATTTTTGACGTGATGCCCACTGAAGCATGAAATGAATTCTTTTATTAGTGTTTTTATTGTCTTTCATCTGTAATTTAGGTGGATGCTATTTGTTTTTGTGTGTTTGATGTTCTGCATGTGGTGGCATATTAAGTTCCCCTTTGGGAAACAATAAACTTATCCTTGTACAGGGTGGAAAATAATGGAAAAAAATGGAAGCATAGTAAACATTTGATGGACTTCCTCAATATACTGCATTACAAATTTTAAACAACTATTATACTGAGGACTACTTAGAAAGATGAGAGAGGTCTGTAATTTTCATCATAGGTACACTTCAACTATGAGAGACAAAATGAGAAAAAAAAATCAGATTGTAGGATTTTTAAAGAATTTAATTGTAAATTATGGTGGAAAATAAGTATTTGGTCAATAAATTTGGTTTAACTCAATACTTATATATATACTCAAAACATAACCTTTGTTGGCAATGACAGAGGTCAAACGTTTCCTGTAAGTCTTCACCAGGTCTGCACACACTGTAGCTGGTATTTTGGCCCATTCCTCCATGCAGATCTCCTCTAGTACAGTGATGTTTTGGGGCAACACGGACTTTCAACTCCCTCCACAAATTTTCTATGGGGTTGAGATCTGGAGACTGGCTAGGCCACTCCAGGACCTTGAAATGTTTTTTTACGGAACCACTCCTTCATTGCCCGAGCGGTGTGTTTGGGATCATTGTCATGCTGGAAGACCCAGCCACGTTCCATCTTTAATGCTCTCACTGATGGAAGGAGGTTTTGGCTTAAAATCTCACAATACATGGCCCCGTTCATTCTTCCCTTAACACGGATCAGTCGTCCTGTCCCCTTTGCAGAAAAACAGCCCCAAAGCATGATGTTTCCACCCCCATGCTTCACAGTAGGTATGTAGGTAGAGTTGAGTTTTACCAAAAAGTCTATTTTGTTCATCTGACCACATATATGCTCCCCAATCCTCTTCTGGGATCATCCATATGCTCTCTGGCAAACTTCGACGGCCTGAGAACATGTATGGCTTAAGCAGGGGGACACGCCTGGCACGGCAGGATCCGGTCCCTCTCGGCCGTAGTGTGTTACTGAGGTAGTATTGTACTTTGGTCCAGCTCTCTGCAGGTTCATTCATCAGGGTCCATCCGTGTAGTTCTGGGATTTTTGCTCACCGTTCTCATGATCATTTTGACCCCATGGGATGAGATCTTACGTGAAGCCCCAGATCAAAGGAGATTATCAATGGTCTTGTATGTCTTCCATTTTCTTACAATTGCTCCCACAGTTGATTTATTCACACCAACCTGCTTGCCTATTGTAGATTCACTCTTCCCAACCTGGTGCAGGTCTACAATTTTTTATTCCTGGTGTCCTTCCACAGCTCTTTGGTCTTGAGTTTGGAGTCTGACTGTTTGAGGCTGTGGACAGGTGTCTTTTATACAGATAATGAGGTCAAACACGTGCCATTAATACAGGTAACGAGTGGAGGACAGAAGAGCTTCTTAAAGAAGTTGTTACAGGTCTGTGAGAGCCAGAAATCTTGATTGTTTGTGGGTGAGGAAATACTTATTTTTCACCATGATTTACAATTAAATTCTTAAAATATCCTACAACGTGATTTCCTGGATTTTTTTTCTCATTTTGTCTCTCATAGTTGAAGTGTACCTATGATGAAATTTACAGACCTCTCTCATCTTTCTAAGTAGGAGAACTTGCACAATCAGTGGCTGACTAAATACTTTTTGCCCCACTGTAGTTGTGAAATGAAAAATAACTACATTGGTAATACATAACTGCAAAGTCTTCCACCTGGAACAGAGGTCATTTAAAAATGCATATTGTGCATCAAAGTTTATTGACTATTTTCACACATACCCTTGCACTTCCATTATGAATGTGTATTGCTTAAAATGTTTTTGGTATTTTCTTTTCTCTGTTCAGGAAAATGAATATAATTACACACATTATGAAAATATATGCACTCATCCATTTACTTATTTAATGTGAAATTTGGTAGATCACATGGACTGCTCACCACGCAAGCCTGGCTGGAAGCATGACTCCTGCTGAAATCAAACAAGAGTCCATAGTAAGCTACCTCCCACTCAGCCATATTGCTGCTCAGATCTATGATCTGTGGACAGGCATTCAGTGGGGTGAGCTGGTCTATTTCGCTCAGCCTGATGCTTTGAAGGTATACATGATTGCCTGTTTCATTTGTAAATAAGCTGACTAGTCTTACCTGTGTATTTTCTATTGTACACATACATGTTGTTTATTTTTCTCACTATTTTAGGGGAGCTTAGTAAAAACCTTGAAAGAGGCCAACCCTTCTTCCCATATGGGAGTTCCTCGTGTTTGGGAAAAAATCATGGAGAAAATAAACAACGAGCTCTCACGCTGTCCATACATAAAAAAGAAACTGCTGACCTGGGCCATGTCTGTTTGCTTGAAGGCTAATCAAAAGTCAGCTAAGTGAGATTTTAAAAAATGTAACATGATTACAAATTGGATGCTCAGGTGGAGAGCGGTCTATGAGACTAGCTCACCATATCAAGGCCCTGGATTCGAATCCAGGTGGTGCCTCCAAACTGGGTCAAGCGTCGTATCCAGACATGATTGCCTGTGTCTGAGGGAAGACGCCGTCCATGGGAGATGCGCTGCGACAGTGACCTCTACCCAGCCATGCCCAGGGCACACTTATGCCTGTGCCATGTGTTCTCATGGCAAGGATGGCAATGGACAGACGTGACACTGACCGGAAAACAGTGTTACAATGTGAAAAAAATAATAAATCATACTTTATATCTATGTCAGTAATGTTAATTTCTCTATGCTTTTGTCACAGAAATGAGGAGAAACCTTTACTCTTCACCTTAGCAAATGCTCTGGTCCTAGACAAACTTCGTGCAGAGCTGGGCTTCTCTAATTGTCAAAAGTTCTTCTCTGGAGCAGCTCCTATCGGAGCCGATACAGTCCAGTTCTTCCTCAGTCTCAACATTCTGTTATATGAAGCCTACGGCATGAGTGAGAGCTCTGGGCCTCATTTTATGTCTGGTCCAAAAGCTTACAAACAGTCAAGGTCAGTTTCATGAGGTCTTAAATTTGTACTTGTATTTTTCCATATTGACTATGACCTCTCTGGAAGTGTCATTCACCACCCTAGATTACATGCACGAAGACATTTTATAGTCATTTACTGTTAGCATGTACTTTGCAGTTGTGGTAAAGTGGTTCCTGGCTGTAGATATAAGCTAGTGAACATTGATGCCGATGGCACTGGTGAAGTGTGCTTCTGGGGCCGGACTGTCTTCATGGGCTATCTCAACATGAAGGATAAGACTATGGAAGTCTTGGACGAGGATGGCTGGCTACATACTGGAGACTTGGGACATACTGACGAAGACGAGTTCCTTTACATCACTGGAAGGATAAAAGGTAAAATTAATTGTGGGTCATGAATTGAGTAATTACGCTTATTCTTCGGCAGGTGTTGACAAATGTTGGATAAAACCAGACCACCAGTTGTTGGCCTTAATCTGGCGTGTGATTAGAAAATGTGTATTTATAAGCAGTGTTGTGTAAAATAGGTTGGTAGGTTGGCTGGTAGGGTGTCACTGCAAAGATTAATGCAAGTGCAAGGTTCAAAAACAACATCTGCCAAAGTGAAGTGCCACATTTGGGGAAACTGATTGGTCAGAAAAAAACCCTAAGACCTCGCTCCAACTGAAAACTGTGGGACTATTTGGAAGAGCAGGTGAAACCCTTAAATATCCAAATGTCTAGCTGAAGTTTGCAACCACTTAGTTGACTTTGGCAAGGAAATTGATCTCAAGACACTGGTGGAATCCATACATGACAATATTGGTACTGATAAAACATGGAGAGATGTAATTTACTATTCAGGAAGAAATGGCATGTGACCACCTCCCCAACCCCCCATAGAAATTACATCAAGTACATTTTTGCATTCGATTGCACTGGTTCAACTGCATTGATCTACACTCACCAATCACTTTAGATATCAGATCCCTATTGACACTTAACGATCCATAATATATTTGAAATAGTGAATGTATGTTATGTTAATGAAGACCTCTTCTGCAGTACCCCACTTTTGTAGATATGAATATTTGTGTCCCACCCCCACACATACAAGTCTTTTGCTCCCAAACTCCATTGGACCTTATTTTAAACATTGTAATCATTACAAAACGGCAACTTCTTATTGAACAAAAAGGGACAGATCACATTTACAGTGGAATTATTACAAGTGACATGCATTATACATCTTAAATTGTTCTGTCTGAGATTTTTCTGACTCACTCATTTGTCTTGCTGTACCCCCACTTTGGGAACCACTGTGTTACCTGACAGTTATATCTTTACCTCACACTGTTTAGAGTTAATCATTACTGCTGGTGGAGAAAATATCCCTCCAGTTCCCATAGAGGATGCTGTGAAAAAGGAGCTGCCAATAATCAGCAATGCCATGCTGGTGGGAGACAAGAGGAAGTTTCTATCAATGCTGCTCACACTAAAGGTGATCATGGAATTAGAAATCCGTCACGTCTGGATATCAATGTACTCAATGTCAGAACTGATTTTTAAAAAAAGCTTACTTTTATTCCTTTTGATCAGTGTGTCACCAATGCTGAAACCATGGAGCCCACTGATGAGCTTAGCTCTGATGCTGTGGAGTGCTGTAAACAGCTTGGCAGTCAAGCAACAAAAGTTTCTGATATAACTGGAAGGAAAGACAAAGTGGTGAACCAGGCCATTGAGGAAGGCATTGCTCGAGTCAATGCTAAGGCCACCTCCAATGCTCAGCGCATTCAGAAATGGACCATCCTCTGGAAGGACTTTTCAGTTCCAGGAGGAGAGCTTGGTAAGTACCGACTTAAGAACTGGACTTAACAGTTTTATTCTGCAAGTAGAACTGACGACTTATTTTGTGAATTTTAGGCCCAACAATGAAACTGCAACGCCCATTTGTCCTGAAGACATACCATGATGAAATTGAAAAACTCTACAGAGAATAACAACAGAACCAGCTTATCATGATCTAGAGCAGAAGCGTTTTCTCCAGTCATGGAGGGTCATTAAATTAGTCTAGGCTTCTACTTCATTTATCTAATCATCTCATTAATTAACTACATGCTAAACAATCTAACTGGTAAAGACAAACTTCAGGAATGGAGCCAGATAACTATTTATTATTTAAGAATCTGATCTGTTATACAAGTTTCCGTATAATTTCTTAAAACATTACAGACTGCTAGTAAAGTTTCTTCATCCTTGGAAAAATGGATGATTACAGAAGACTAAAATTGTGTGGATGACAATGACTGTTACAACAGACCAATCTTGGGCGTGTTATCATGAGATGTCATGTTGTGTGTTTATGTTCTATTTTTGGCTGTTAGTACTTGACTGTCTTACATAATAGGAAACAATCACTGGCTACATCCCTGTGAGATTTCCAGATATTCCTATCACTATGGGAACAAATCACTTTGGAAAGTCAGGAACAGCTGTCTGGACCCTGTTCAGTCAACGAGGGGGTAGCGGTTGACTCAAGCTTTTATGCCTTTGTAAAACTGTCTCAGAAAATAAAGACAAGTAAATCATATCTTCAAAATATCAGCAACTTTAATGTATGACACCCATATTCCTGCCATTAACCCAATGACAAGTGGTAATGTAAAAATATGCCAGACTAGAAAACACTTCCAGTCAATAAATAAAGATCTAGGGTTAAATCGATTCATTTCAAAAGAGAGACACACATTTTTATTTTTATTTTTTACACACGAATACCATAGAACAAGATTTTAAGGACAGTTCTTGGTGTTTTGAAGATGGAATTAGAGATTTGATGTTAACCCTTGGAGTCATTTTGTTTTCTTTGAGACATTGATACCATAATTGTGCGTATTGTGCAGATTATATGTTTATATGATACATTTGTGCCTTTGACAGTAGCACAAGCACATAAATGACATGCTATCGAGTACCATGTCTCATTCCATGTCCTGTACTCTTCGGCAGATCTCAGCGGTGAACTCGGAACACTTGGAATTTCCTCCAAGGTCTTTGGTTAAAGCCTAGGATTAAAAAAAAGAAAATGTTGTCATTACACAGTACAGAATTAAAAAAAAACCTTTTTCAAAATTATGTTCCAAGTTCAAATTTTCCACAAAAATTCAAGAATAAAGTTGTACGTCTTCAAACATTACAACTTTTCTATATAAACCTTATGAGTTTATCCTCAAAATCCAATTGATATACATTTTAAACCAGTGGCCCAAAAACACCATTGTATTTTCACTTCACTTTCCATCTTTAATTCGACAAAACACTGACCTGTATGCTCAAAACCCCTCTTGACAACTGATTCATTCCCCTTAGTGAACAATTTCACTGCTTGAAGAATATTTTAGCACAAACAGATAGTAAAAGACTCAAAAATAAATCTGTCAATTAATACATACTTCCTTTTTCAAACTCTTTTCATTAGTTTTTTGTGGTAGTATACAATTATAATAGTATTAATTACAGGCCAATAAATATTCCATTGGTTTTAAATTAATATTAAATGCTGTAAGCAACTGCAATCCAAATATTTCTACAGAAGTCTGACAGCATTTATTACAGCTCAATTATGACAAACCCTGAATCAGCTTGACATGAAAGGGCACAAATTCTGATACGACTGTTCAGGTTGCTTTGCTTTATATCCTAGATCTAAAGTGCCTACTGAAAATCATCATACCCTTTGAAATTATCAACTTGTCTTGCGCTCTGAAAACAAACCCATTAAAAAGTAGGTATTTTTCCAGCTTTAATTAGACATTTTGCCTTACATCAGGCAACGGGAGGAATGCGTGATATGAGCTAAAATTCGTATCACAGTATTTTCCAATATTTCCATATCACAAGATACCAAGAAATAAATAATAGACAAGACTATTTTTTATTATTAATAACTCCTTTTAATTCAAAAGTAGCCAAAATAAACGTAAACTTAGTCAAAACTCCAGAGTGAGTAACTTCAGTAAAACTTCTTGCTTTGCCGGTTGTTTGCCAGTTGCAGATGTTTGTGTGTAGTTTGTGCTATGTGCAGGGTGGGGCTTCTAACAGCACCATGGTGAATGCTGTGTTAACATATGCTACTAGAAGTGGAATCTTCTAGGAACAGACACTTTTATTCTGAAGTAATTAAAACCACTACAGTTGATATCAGGTTGATGTCACCAGGTAGCCTGGTAGCCTGGATTGTGGTAGCCTAGAGGTTAAGGTACCGGACTCTGGACCAGAATGTCGAAGGTTCAAATCTCAGCTCTGCCAAGCTGCCACTGTTGGGTCCTTGAGCAAGACCCTTAACCCACAATTGCTTGGATTGTAAGACTGTACCAATTGTAAGTCGCTCTGGATAAGGGCGTCTGCTGTAAATGTAAATGTGTTTTATCTGAAAGGTGATTGGATGGAACTGAGCCAATTTATCTTCACTTTCAGGGTGTAAATGACAAAAGCTAAGGATTCTGAGTTGGTATGATGATTTTCCATAGGAACTTTCTATGAACTTTCATGTCAACTGTGATAGAAAACATTCCATGGTACAAGCAAAAAGATCAGATTTGGAATGCCCGCAGTGTAAAAATAGCAATGATGCGTAATTCATACTGTATGATGATCCCAGTCAGATTACATGTTGTACCTTCTTGTCTCGGATGGTGTCGTAGCAGGCAGTCTCAATCTTCTTGGCATGGCCGTGCAGTCCCATGTGCCGCAGCATCATGACGGCACTGAGCAGCAGAGCTGTGGGGTTGGCCAGATCCTTCCCTGCAATGTCAGGTGCTGTTCCATGTACCTGCCCACACAAAGTCGTATTTGTCCAGTGAAACCATATGCCTGTGCATGCTGGTCAAGAACAACAGGGAAACGCAAATGCTCCAGGTGATGTCACATATTGCTATACTTGGCAACAGACAGTCTTGCATACCGATTCAAATATGGCAACACCATTGGCTCCAATGTTGCCACTAGGAGTCACTCCAAGACCTCCAATCAATCCAGCGCAAAGATCACTGAAACAAAAGCAGCATATATCAACATTATAGCCTATTATAGCTTTGTAGAATAACCAGACAACATTATATCCTGCCACGGTGCATTTGATCTCCGAGTACCACATAACACATAGCACATACATTTTAAACTCACCTCAGGATATCGCCATAAAGGTTGGGCATAACAAGCACATCAAACTGAGTGGGATCCTGTACCATCTGTATAAAAGGAAGACAATCAAATAAGACATAAGGCTATCACACAAGCTGCTCAATTCTTCTTGTTAATAAGAAAAGAAAGAAAATACACTAAAACCAATGAGATAACCCAACTTTAATGCCAACAGCTGGCATAACGATAACTAGTGCAGCCACATATACAATGGTACCTCGATATTTACATTTACAGCATTTAGCAGACGCCCTTATCCAGAGCGCCTTACAATTGATACAATCTTACAATCCAAGCAGTTGTGGGTTAAGGGCCTTGCTCAAGGACCCTACAGTGGCAGCTTGGCAGAGGTGGGATTTGAACCCTGGACCTTTTAGTCCATAGTCCAGTACCTTAACCGCTAGGCTACCACAAGGAATAATATCAGCTTAATTAATCCGTTCCAGACCCCCAGAAAATCCACACTGTATAAACCATTATATGATTTGTTGGATTTGTGCTGTATACTTAAACACTATATACAGGGTGTCTATAAAGTAAGTGCCACTTCAACCCAAGGTGACCCATGGTGACATATTTGCACTAAGAATATGCATAAAAATAAAACAAAAACAAGCGTTTAGCAATTTTAGCAGAGATCTGCATCAAGCTGAGACTGACATGTCCTCCTATGTTTAAGCTGGAAAGGAAAGGACATACGAGATGCACGCCTTGACTCGTACACGTTTAAGCAAGCACCCCAAGTGTGACACAAACGAGAGTCGAGACCACTTTTTTCGTCAAAATGTGATGGGAATTGAATCTGATGAGCTACGAAGCAGTCGAGTGCCGAGCTAGGACTGTACTCTTATAGCCGTTTGAACAGTCAAAAAAAAACAAAAAACACAACCATTCCAAAAGACACACTCTATACACTGCAAAAGGGAAGCCAGATGGTAAAGAAAATGCTATTGGAGATTTAAATTCTTTTTTAGCAATTTTGGTAAGGCTTAATGTGGCTTGTGTTAATGTTACTGAACACTTACATTGAGGCACACTGTGTCCAGGTACATTTCAGTGAATTTCACATCCTTGAAGTTCTCAGCCACTTCTCTGCACTTTCTCAGGAACAGACCATCAGACATGCGCCTAACGGACAGGCAATGAGTGAACAAATGACTAAGATTACTCATGTACAATGCATTTTCTACTAATGAAATTTCGAGAGGATACGGAGTAGCATGCGTTACAACCCACATGGTGGATCTCTATGTTCCTAACACCAAGTACTGGTTTTTCCCTCTAATGGGTTAAAACATGGCAAAACATGGGTTAAAACACTTCATCACTACACATTTAGTGCTTTTGTCTGCTCATTTATTGTATTTATAGTCAATACTGTTTAACAATACTACTGTAGAAAAATAAAGCAGGATTAGGAAAATTACTAAACACATTTCAAAGAAGCATATTGTAAATGACTATTAAAGTAATTACATTGTTAAATTTCACCCTGAACTCAATATGCTTAAAAATTCAAGCTTACTGTTTCATTTTAGATCATCACATTATTCGTACATATAGTACTCCAAATAAAAAAGGCAAGGGAAGACAGCACAGGGTCATAGAAAAACCAAAGCTTAGTTTTTGCCATGTAGAAATGAAGCACCAATGGATATAGTTAGATGCATTTCCATCCTCCTGTAGCAAGTAACTGCAAACTGGACCACTTAAACAGAGCTAAGCTATTAACCACATAGTCACAGATGTATTTACCTACAGTAGCTAGAGAGAGAGAGAGAAATTCTTATCATTAACATTAATGTTCAGTGTTAATCATATGAATGGCCATTGCCGTTTTCATAGTAAGAAAACTAGCTTCTAGTTTTAAAAGTTACTGAATGATCGAGCTGCTTTAAGAGCCAGATTCTGAGTACCACTGCTTTAAAAACTCTCTAATAATGTCAGGACATAATTCAGTACCAGTACTAGGAAACATAGACCAAGGCTGAATCATTTTAAAAATATTTTTTGTGTTATAAAGATGCACCGCGATGCAAAAATGGGACCAATTGTCTAATTGGATTGTATGTTCTTGATTTGCCGCCACTAATGCAATTCCAGCGTTGAACACTAGACGGCGCAGATCCAATCCTCAGAGAGACTCTTATTTCCATTAATTGCAGGGGACTATAGCTTCTTTTTGTTTAAATTTTATACAAGAAAGGTACATTTTGAATTGTTATTCTTCAGAAATAAAAAAGGAACGTTTTTCCCCGGTTATTTACGATATGGTGAGGAAAGACAAGTTACTGTACAATTACACCGTACAATGAAATTAGACTTGCTGGTCCAGCACATTGCAAATCTACACAGAAACAGAATAAGACAGATTCAGGCAGTCAAACACAGAGACTTTGCAATTCAAGATTAGTATTGCACTTGTAGAATAAAAAAAATACTGAATATAAGAAATATTGTTCAGAGGTATTGCACGGACATAATCGGTCATTTTGTTTATAAATTTAAACCTAAATGTTAATAGTAACTTCTTTTAATTGCAAGGGACTAAAGTATTATTGCTAAAAAAACAAGAAAATATGAATTGTTTTCATTGTTTACACTACAGAAATAAAAAAGGAATGTCTTTTGTCAAAGGTAAAATGAACTGAATCACGAACTCAGTATCGTGAATCGAATCATGAGCAGTCTGAATCATAACACCCCAACATATTGTCCAAAAACGTTACTCACTCTCAAAAGGAAAAGCTGATAGGTTACAAAATGTATCCAAGCCTGTTATGGAAAGTGACCATTAGACAGTAGAAAAGTGGCTTACATGATATTAGCCTTGTGCACGGCAGTCACACTTGTTCTCTGGTTATTCCTGGCATACTCAAAAGCATACTCAGCAATACGGCGGCTGGCATCTTCTGTGATCAGCTTAATACTCTGCACCACCCCATCCACAATCTGGAACGCAGGAAAAGGAGAGTGTAATGCAAACATGCTTAGACAAGCCCAACAATACAGATTTAATCACAGGTTCATTCTGCTACAAGTTTCTGAACAATTCTATTATTTATAGAAGTATCACAGGAAATGGAGAGGGCAAATTCGAGCTGGGTCTGACTAGCTGAGTTCAGGGCCAATGTGCAGCTCTACTCCAAACACAGGTGTGCGCTGTTCAACGTCCACATTACGTTCTATCAAGCAGGATGTTGACCGGACATTAACTTGTAGTCACACAGTAGATTAGATACTTTGCACAGTGTTTTATTTTAAACAATAATAGTAACTAAAACTACAGGAAAACATTTAGTATAGCACTGTACAATACAGTACTTCCCATCTTTGTATCTTTTATCTTCTACCAATAACAAAAACGAAAGCGACACTGCTGTTTACTGCCCTCAAGACCATTTACATTTACAGCATTTAGCAGACGCCCTTATCCAGAGCGACTTACAATTGGTACAGTCTTACAATCCAAGCAATTGTGGGTTAAGGGCCTTGCTCAAGGACCCAACAGTGGCAGATGTGGGATTTGAACCCTGGACCTTCTGGTCCATAGTCCAGTACCTTAAGTGCTAGGCCACCACAAGTCTCCTTGTCAGTAGGTGTCGCAAGGACTCGCTCATACTATTAAAATTCTTAAGACCTCAGATGTTGAAGTGAACGGACGTTTATCAGATGGACATTAAACGGCGCCTACCTGTACATAGACTCACCAGCCACTTTAGGCACACCTTAATAGTACCAGGTTGGAGCCCTTTTCCCTGCAGAACTGCCTTAACTCTTTGTGGCACAGGTTCAACTAGGTGCAAGAAATTCTGATCCACATTGATGTAATAGCATCACGCAGATTTGTAAGGCGCACGTCCATGATGCGATTTGCCAGTTCCACCACATCCCAAAGATGGTCTACTGGATTGAGTTCTGATGCCTGCGGTGGCCATTTGAGTAGTGGACTTATTGTCATGTTCAAGAAACCAGTTTAAGATGGTTTGAGACACGGTGCATTATCCTGCTGGAAGTAGCCATCAGAAGATGGTACAATGTGTCCATAATGGGATGAACATGGTCAGCATCAATACTCAGTCAAGTGAGGTTTATTTATATAGCGCTTTTTACAATGGAGCATTGTCCCAAAGCAACTTTACAATTTTACATCATCTCCCAAGATCTGCATCCAATCCCAAATTGAGCAAGCCTAGAGCGACAGTGGCAAGGAAAAACTCCCTAAGTGTTATGAGGAAGAAACCTTGGGAGGACCAAGACTCAAAAAGGCACCCAACCTCCTTGGGTGGTGTAGATGATAAATCTAAGAATGAAACTTATCTAAACTACTAAGTCATGGAGTCAGTTCAAGTAAAATGTTAAATATGCACATCGGCACTCAGGTAGGCTGTGCTATTTAAATGATGCTCAATTTGTATTAAGGGGCCCAAAGTGTGCCAAGAAAATATCCCCCACACCATTATACCATCACCACCAGCCTTATCAAGGCAGGATGGATCAACCCTTTCATGTTGATTTAGCCGAATACTGACCCTTACCATCTGAATGTTGCAGTAGAAGTTGAGACTCATCAGACCAGGTCAAATCTTTTTTTTTTTTGTCCAAACAATTTATTTTCGTCCACAGAACTGCTGCTCACTGGTTTCTCCTTTTTGGACCATTATCTGCAAACCCTAAAGATGGCTGTGCATAAAATCCCAGTAGATCAGCAGTTTCTCAAATACTCAGACCAACCAGTCTAGCACCAACAGCCATGCCCCATTCAAAGTCACTTAAATTACCTTTCTGTCCCATTGATACTTGGTTTGAACTTCAGCAGGTTGTCTCGATCATGTCTACATGCTTAAGTGCATGGAGTTACCGCCATATGATTGGCTGCTTAGATATTTGCATTAACAAGCATTTGAACAGGTGTACCTAATAAAGTGGCCGGTGAGCACACATTCTCCTTAATAAACAAACAGATGAGGGATAACAACAAGAGGAGTTTTTTGCATGAAGCTTAACACATGCATACAGGCAGTTAAAGCTGAACACCTTTTCCAATTCACTTTGACGGCCTGTATACAAGAAGTGGGGACGCTACTGTAGGTGTATTGCACCTACCTAGGGTAAAAAACAGCAATGAAAACAATTCTATACCGACTGAACTCCTGATAGCACTGCATGGAAAGCTGGTCAAGAGAACATAAAGGCAGCACACATGTAGTGAATACTGTGACTCAAAGTCTTAATAGTTGTGCAATTATGTAGCGTTGTACATATTATATGGATATTAACATATGGATATTAAGTGAGGAAAAATTATGAATATATTATGTAAATATTATCTTTTACAACCCCAAATAAGAAAAAGCTGGGACAGTAAGGAAAATGCTAATAAAACGCAGTGCGTCTTACATTTACTTTGACTTTTACTTCATTGCAGGCAATATTTACCCAATGCATTTCATGTTTCGTCTGGTCGATTTCATTTCATTTGTTAATAAACATGAATTCCTGCATTTCAGGCCTGCAACACATTCCCAAAAAGTTGTTAAGGGGGCAATTTAGAGCTAAAAAATTGGTTAAAAAAGTAAACAACAAACAAAAACAGTATCCACAAAAGGCAAAGACAGGCAGAGGATCACCAGTTTGTCAACAAATATGGGACAAAATTATGGAAATGTTTAAGAACAACATTCCTCAAAGAAAGACTGGAAGGGATTTACACACATCTCTACGGTGCATAACATCATTAAACAATCAGTGTGTAAAGGGCACAAGCTTAAGCCGAACATTCATGATTGCCGATCCCTCAGATGACACTGCATCAAGAACAGTCATTCATCAATACAGTCAGAAGGGATTACTTTGGCAAACCTTCATCAACCACTGCAATACGTCACAAATGATACTTAAAGCTTGCAACAAGTGTGCAAAAAAAGAAGCCTCATGTTAACCATCTGCAGAAGTGGCATCAACTTCTCTGGGCTCGAAAGCATCAGTGATGGACCATCACACAATGGAAATGTGTATTGTGGACAGACGAATCAGTATTCCAGGTCTTTTTTGGAAGAAGTGGACACTGTGTGGTCTGGACCAAAGACGAAAAAGACTATCCAGACTTATCAGCAACAAGACCTAAAGCCAGACTGTGTAATGGCGACAACACAAATCACAGAAACTGGCACAATATGCCATTTTGGGGGTCATCAGGTCTCCAAATCTACAATTAAAGCTGAATTTAAAAGTAAATACACAATGTCATACCAGGAAGGAACATCAGAAAACTATTCCCCCAGACAATAGTTGGGTGTTCTCTCCAGATAATCACAGAACTGGGATAGCCTAACGGTTAAGGTACTGGACTATGGACCCAAAATCTGCTACTGTTGGGTCCTAGAGCAAGACCCTTGACCCACAATTGCTTGGATTGTAAGACTGTATCAATTGTAAGTCGCTCTGGATAAGGGTGTCTGCTAAATGCTGTAAATGTAAATGAGAAAACCTGCCCCTACTGGAAGAGTTCTAGCACCTTATGTCTTTCTCCTTAAGTATTTACACTTACAGCATTTAGCAGTAACGCCCTTATACAGAGCAACTTACAATTGGTACAATCTTACAATCCAAGCAATTGTGGGTTAAGGGTCTTGCTCAGGGACCCAACAGTGGCAGCTTGGCAGAGGTGGGATTTGAACCCTGGACCTTTTGATCCATAGTCCAGTACCTTACCCGCTAGGCTACCACAGTTAAGTGAAAAAGAAAGAGCAAATATAGACAGGAGCAGTATTCTGCAGTCATTGTGGTGGTCTGTGACAGTGCAGCAGGAGCTTAGTACTTGCACTATGCTCTCTGTTTTCCAGTAAATCCTCACCTATGATATGGAGCTTTGGATAGTGACAAAAAAACAACAACAAATAAGGTCAGAGATATAAGTGGGTAAAATAAGGTTCCTGTGCAGGGTTGCTGAGCTTACTCTTATTAACAGAGTGAGGAATTAAACAACTATGCGGTAGCCTCAGAGAACAGCCAAGTGAGAGGAACCAGTCGAAGTGGTTTGTGTTGTTATACCGGCGTTGGGCGGTTGCACACACACACTAAATGATAGTGTGCCAATAAGTAACGTGTTTTTTTTTTTTTTACTTCAATTCAAAGGTCAGATTTATTTGACAGAACCAGTTTTAACTTAATTACAAAGCAATTACAGTGGAACCTTGGATTTCGAACAGTCAATGTCCCAAATCTTACATCGAACCGTTTGTTTGAAAATGTTTCGCCCCAAATTCGAGCAACAATTCAGCCTTTAAAAATCGGTATTACCTGTACGCGTATAACCCAGTCTCTGGGTGCGTCTGAAATAAATTGCATTTCAACTTCAAACTAATCCAAATTCGAATGGCCTTCTGGGGCCAATTTAGTTTGAATTCCTAGGTTCCACTGTATAGATAAAAGTTTTCCAAAGATTTAAGGACCCATGTGCTCACAGCTATACATTTCCATAGTAGCATCCAACATTAAAAATCTGAACAGGAGACAGTGCCTCATGCCTAAGAATAAACTCAATTACATACCACATGCTCAATTCCACTGTACTCTCCCTCAGTGTTTTCTCTGATTGTAACCAGGTCGACGTCTGTGTAAGGGGTCTTATAGCCCTCGATGGACACACATGGACGCACATTGGCGTACAGGTCAAATGTCTTTCTAAGCAGCAGATTCATTGAAGGATGGCCAGCAGCAATAGGAGTCTTCAAAGGCCCTAAACATCAGCATCGCATTATGAACAATATATATATATATATATATATATATTAAAAAAAAACAAGTTAACCTGAAAATTATGTGAGAATGTACATGGCCATACCTTTCAAACCGATTTTGCTTTTATCCATGGACTCTTTGGCCTCAGGAGGAATCATCCATTTCCCTCCAGGACCTTTAATGGCGGTCACATTTCTTTCCTCCCACTGGATGGGAACCTGTGTGTAAATGATGGGAGCCAATTAACTAATAAAGCCTCGCTTACTGTTGCTCTCATTATGCATATACTCATTAAAATAAGATGTAATTCAGACAGTCCACTCAGAGAAAGCAGTGTG
>JAJAGP010001311.1:200000-207179 GCA_025084515.1 Ancistrus triradiatus | reverse complement strand
ATGCGTACTCTTCTTACATACTACACAGTGCGCATTAGATAGCAACGATGAAAATAAGGCGATTTAACAGTTCTCGTTGGATTTAGTATCAGTTTTAGAATAGAAGTGGTGTTTTATGACAAGAATTAGTTCGTAATTATGATGTCTTAACGATTTACACCTTGGTTTAGCTTTTTTTTACATGAAGTCAGACTCAAAAAGGAATAAACGAGGTGTTATGTTGATATAACAATGCAAAAACCAATTTTAGACGCTAAAAATGTTTCGAA
This sequence comes from Ancistrus triradiatus, assembly GCA_025084515.1. Classification (NCBI taxonomy): domain Eukaryota; kingdom Metazoa; phylum Chordata; class Actinopteri; order Siluriformes; family Loricariidae; genus Ancistrus; species Ancistrus triradiatus. Next base: position 206,910 of record JAJAGP010001311.1, on the reverse strand, counting down.
CTAAAGGTCCAGTGACGGAACCTGAACCCTGGCTGGAATCCGTTCACCTTGTGTCGTCACACGTCACGAAACACCTGCCTGCATCCCTGTTAGATTAGTTTTTAATGCATCTTTAATTTTTAAAATGTAATTCTAAACGGGTGCTGGATCTGGATGACATGTCCTCTGCGCAGGGCGGGGTACTGGGGTGTCCTGACTCACCCCTGGGGTAGTTCATACCAACCAATGCTGCCTCCTGCCCTGTTTTGGGGAGGTTTTACAAACCCAGACCGTCTAAAATAAGCCAAAGCGTGCAACTAAACAGAGAAGAACCAGAGGTTGTGATCGAACCCGGATCAGTGCAGCTGTGCAGCACCAACACTGCGGTCTGAAGCGAGGTTAAGCTTTAATGTGATACGTTCCTGTACGTTGACGTCTTTGGGTGTCTGAAGAGCACTGTGTAATAACAATCCCAATACTTTTGCATAAGATAGTTAATGCTGTTAAAGCTGCTGTGTAGATTCACAGCAATCCATACACCGTCTGAAAACTAGGCTCAGAAGCCAGACTCTTAAATCTGCTGCTGGACTTGTCACTGCACCTGAGCGCACTCTCATTTCCTACCAAAATAAAAGAGTTCTGATTACTGTTTATTTATGTATTTTTTTGCTTTTTAATTGTCTTTTTTCTGTGTGTGTTAGAAGGCGGTGCGATGACATCACCGGGGGGACAGGGTGGCACTGTGTCCACCAAATCTTCGCCGCCCAGGAGGATGAAATGGGCTCTGGAGCTGAGCTCAGGCAGCAGCAGGTAACTAACAGTGAGCCTTAAGTAAGGGAAGGGCGAGTGGGGAGCTTTTTGGGACAGAGGCCGTAAGTACTTGTGCCTGTCACATCGTCGAGCCGTGAAAATGGAAAGGATTGAGTTAAAATGTTAGTGAGTGAACCTTTAAGCCTGTTGGACTCGTTTCAGTAAAAAAAAGTGTGTGTGTGTGTGTGTGTGTGTGTGCTCGTCTGCAGGGGTCGAGGGGACAGACAGAATAAGGAGGGGGACGTGATGTATCCCGTAGGATATTCGGACAAACCCGTGCCCGATACCAGCGTGCAGGAGGCGGATCGTAACCTGGTGGAGAAGGTGAGCTTTGTGTCTGCGCTTCGGCGTCTGGGTGTTGTTCGGCCTCGCTGTGCTTCTCTTTAAGTCCGGAACAAACCGGCACTGTGTAAATGTTTCTTTGTGAATGTGGAGTGATTTATAAGAATGGAATGTACAGATTCAGGACATGCTTCATAGCTTAAATACCACACACACACACACACACACACACACACACCTGTACATGTGCAGGTACGTGATCAACATGAACTCCTTGAACTTTCGGAACATTTCAACAAAGAAAGAACAACAAATCCTGAGTTTGAGAACTTTACGTCTGATGGTGTGTGTGAGCAGCAGTCCATCATTCATCCACTAGATGGAGCAGCTGTTCATTATCTGCACGTATAATAAGTAGTCATTTTAGGCTTGTTTGAATTAATTCAGTCAAAGAATTTGGTCTAAAATATGTGAAAGTGCTTCTTTTGACCCTTTTCGGCATCCGTAAGCTCTAGTACACAGCTCCCAAGAAATTGAGAATTTCTTTGAAAGAGGTTTGTTAGTTTTTAGTGATTTTGTTAGTCTTAATGTTACTTCAATGTAGGTCTGTTAGTTTTAGTGTTATTTTATTGTAGGTGTTTCAGTTTTTAGTGATTACTGTTGGTTTTAGTGTTACTTTAATGTAGGCCTGTTAGTTTTTAGTGATTTTTGTTAGTTTTAGTGTTACTTTAATGTAGGCCTGTTGGTTTTAGTGTTATTTTAATGTAGGCCTGTTTGTTTTAGTGTTATTTTATTGTAGGTGTTTCAGTTTTTAGTGATTGTTGTTGGTTTTAGTGTTACTTTAATGTAGGCCTGTTCGTTTTATGTTATTTTATTGTAGGTGTTTCAGTTTTTAGTGATTGTTTTTTTTTTTGTTGGTTTTAAGTGGTTTACTTATGTGGCCGTTCGGTTTAGTGTTCATTTTATTGTAGGTGTTTCAGTTTTTCGTGAGTTTGTTGGTTTAGTGTTACTTTAATGTAGGCTGTTCGTGTTTAAGTGATTTTTTTGTTAGTTTTAGGTGTTACTAATTACCGTATGCCCTTTTGGTTTTAGTGTTATTTTACTGTAGGTGTTTCAGTTTTTAGTGATTGCTGTTAGTTTTTGTGTTATTTTAATATAGGTTTGTTTGTTTTAGCATTACTTTCATGTATGTGTGTTAGTTCTAGTGGTATATTAATGTAGGTTTATTAGTATTTAGTGATCTTTGTTGGTTTTAGTGTTATCTTTATGTAGGTGTATTTGTTTCTAATGAATTTATTTGTGTTTTAGTGTTACTCTAGTGTAGGTTTGTTGGTTTTAGTGTTATATTGCTGCATGTGTATCAGTGTTAAATGTTTTGGTTTAAAGTAGGTTTGTCAGTTTTAGTGTTATATTAAATACATGTATGCAGGAATAAAGTTTAAATAACACAGGGTTTATAGGTGCTGTAGGGTGACTGTGTGGACCCTGAGAGAGAACAGGGTGTGATTTATTACTCGCAGTGTCTTGTTTTAACCCCTAGGGGTCGGTGGTAGGCTTAAACACAACCCCGACTGGGATAAGGTGTGTTTAGAAAGTGAGAACTGTTTGTGTAAGTAACTTTGTGTGTGTGTGTGTGTAGCGGTGCTGGGACGTGGCCCTGGGCCCCCTGAAGCAGATCCCTATGAACCTGTTCATCATGTACATGTCGGGTAACACCATCTCCATCTTCCCCATCATGATGGTGTGCATGATGGCGTGGAGACCCATCCAGGCGCTCATGTCCATGTCTGCTAGTGAGTACGACCCGCCCTGACACCGGGCATGACCACATTAGATGTTGCGTACGTAATTCATACGTGACTGAACTCCGAATTCTCCATCACAGCCTTTAAGCTGTTAGAGAGCTCCAGTCAGCAGTGGCTGCAGGGCTTGGTCTACCTGATCGGGAACCTGCTCGGCTCCGCCCTGGCCATTTACAAGTGTCAGTCCATGGGACTCCTCCCCACACACTCGTCCGATTGGCTGGCCTTCATCGACCCTCCTCAGGTAGGACGGCCCACCTGGCCCCGCAAATGGCAACCTGATGGTTTAAGTGCCCTTTTAGTATAGATGTTAGTTTTTACTGATTTTTGTTTTTAGTATAAGATATATATATATATATATATATATATATATATATGGCTTTAGTGTTACTTTTGTGTATGTGCTGATTAATCACAATACTCTCACAAATGCTTTCTCTCTTCTGATCCACAGAGGTTGGAGATAACTGGGGGAGGAATGGTGCTGTGAATCATCCAACACTCACACGTTTAAGCGTTTAATTATTTGCTGTACATAATGAATGAAGACCTGATGTTTGTGCTGAATATAATAACGTGCTTACACGGATTAATAAAGAGTCTCACATGTACCATCTGGAGGGGGGGGTTACTGACTGAGTCCAGAGAAACATTTATGGAACAATGATGGTGTCTGGTTAGGTGAGTCGAGTAAACCTGAAGTGCTGGTGTGTATGGAATGGCATTAACATAGCAACTGTGGTGGTGTGTGTTCCTCAAGGAGGCATAGTTACAAACCTTTTAGTAGAAGCTGAAGAGTGTTGCTTTCCAACCGAACAATGAGAATGACAAGCTTGTGTTTAGTAGCAACTGGAGAGTTCAGCTTTTTTCTCTTCTTTCCGTTAATTATAGAATTAATATGACTCATGCTACGTAATTCAAACCATGTTTAATAAATGACATTCTTCATGGAGACTGATGAATCATTAACAGTTTGAGGGACCCACCCAGGCTTGGTGGAGGCCAGCAGAACATTCACCTTTGGTTTTAATTCAGATTAAATGTGATGCTACACCATATAATGTGGAATAGTTTGGTTAAAGTGACCTACATAAAGAAATGGACTGAGTTTGGCCCCATGTGGAAGAGGCTGACTGACCTCAACCCCTTCCAACAGTAGCAATCTGGAATCAGACCCAACTTCGAGTCATCATCAACATCAATGTTCAGGTAGCCATCAAAGAAGACTTCATAGAAGTCCATATTGATCTCTATTAATAAAGCACAGAGGGTTTGGAATGAAAATTATACTATCCAAAAGACTAAATGGTTTAAAGTGTGTATACACTAGAATGGACAACAATCCATTGCAGGGCACACACACTTTTAGAGACACAATTTGACCTAAAGCATGTTTTTGGAATCACTCGTATGAAATCTACACAGACACAGGAGAACATGCAATCTTCACACAAATGGAATCTGGAACCCGGGATCTCTGGAGCTGTGAGGCGGTGAGCACTGGCGCCACCATTCTGACAATATTAACGGTGTCATGTTGAAATTAACGGCATTTTTATCCCAGTAATCAGGTATTAGTGCAGTTTGGAAACGGGGATTCAATTTTACTTGAAGGTTTGTTTAAATCCAATACAAAACATGTGGTATTAGTTTAGTCCATGGTTCAGCCTATAAACATATACAGTGGATTATTTGGAAAGCGGAGAACATTCTGTTAGATATCTGTACTTTTAATGTGACTCGAAGTTAAGAATGTGGATTAAGAAACCGATACGGGCGCACCGTTTGTCATTGCGTCAAACAGGTTAAACGGGAGACGGTTAATGGAACGCTTGTCGGGCTGAATATTCAGGTAGAACTGGGTGGTGTTTAAATAAACTTCTTCCTCCTCCTCCTCCTCCATTGCTGCTCCGTCTAACCATGTGGACTGAAGGGGTGGATCAACTCTGATTATACCTCCAGCTGCTCTTAAAACAGAAGAATCTCTCTTTTTGGGTCGTATTTTTAGTTTTATAAACAGATTTTTAGCTCGATTATCACTGAACTCACTGGGACTGTTTATGTACAGACTGTTTTTTTTTTTTTTTTAAAGAATATTGGTTTGTCTCTCAGGAAGCTCAGCACCTCAGGAGGTTTGGTCTGATCACTGTTTCTCTGTGGCGACTGACAAACTTCTGATCGATTGATAGTTAACTTCTGCTGAGGTTAATCTTTCTGAACTTTATTTTTGATCATGGAGCGATGTGGAGAGTTCTCTGGGACGTACAAACCCGCACACCCGTTTATCCACGAGGTGAACCTCAGCAGGCTGGAAAAAATCCGGGTAAATATCGAGTTTTTTTGTGGTTAAACTGTTCATCAAAAGTCGTCGTTAACTCTGACGTTAGTTAGTTTCGGTGCGTTTTGTGCTCGAGTCCTGCGCTCGATTTGCGCAGACTTTTCAAGGACAAGATCTGCTTCAGGCTCCGAGGGTGTACTACTTTATCATTTCAGTTTTTAAAATGTGTTACTTAAATGTTTATTAGTTTAACAATGCAGTTTACACACAAATTCCTTCTGACAGTTACTTATCACCTTAAATTAGATACAGTCCCTGCTGAAATAGCAGCGGAGATCAGCATATGTTGTGTTTTGGACACTGTTGTGCTGGTTAACCAGCTTTACCAGCAATATCCTTCTAGTTTACCAGCTAAACCATCTGTTTTTTCGCTGGGGTAAAATTACTTCAGTTGGTGGTTTTAATCTTTAAAAGTAGTTTTAAAACACTGATTGAGTTTTAATTTAAAAAATGTATTAATTCATAAATGTGCTATGTTGCAGCATGGCAATGATCCAAAACACACCGCTCGGGCAACGAAGGAGTGACTCCGTAAAAAGCATTTCAAGCTCCTGGAGTGGCCTAGCCAGTCTCCAGACCTCAGCCCCATAGAACAAAACCCACTGTATATGCAGTATAGGTGAACTGTACTCAGGCAATGCGTTCTTTTCTGCTTGTCTTTGGTAATTTAATCTTAGTTTTAGTCTTTGAACAGGTGTTCAGATTTGACCGGGTGCTAAATGTTTCATTTTCCAAAAACATGAGTGATGAATGAATGATACAGAAGGTATTTGGTACATCAATGACTCCTTGTAGGTTCTGGGGAACTAATTCCCCTTTGTTTTGACCTAGCTTATTCGAGTCAGGGCCATGGACCCCCAGTGACCCTGACCAGTCCAAGTGAGGTTCATATGTGAAAAGCAAACTTGAATTGGGGTGTGTCTGTGTTCCTTTGTACAGAATGCAGTTGTGGGTTGGGTTCTGTTCCCATTGCGGGTCGCCCTGTCCACGCTCTTCTTCCTGCTCATGTGGCTGGTGGCTCGGCTCAGATTAGCCGGACTCTCGCGGGAGGAGCGTACCAAACCTATAGAGGGCTGGAGACGATGGCTGTTCCACCCTGCCATGGTTCTCTTCAGCCGGTCGGTGTTCTTCAGCATGGGCTTCCTGTGGATCAAGGTGAAGGGACGACAGGCCAGCCAGAAGGAGGCGCCGGTGCTAGTGGTGGCCCCCCACAGCGGGTTTTTGGACATGCTGGTGCTGCCGGTGTTGGGCCTGCCCACGGCGGTGTCGCGCTCGGAGAATGCCAAGCTGCCTGTTATTGGAGGTGAGGCATGTTTTGATGATGAGGATGATGATGACGAAGATGAAGAACTGATTGATTCTCTCTCTCAGCTCTGCTAGAGTTTAACCAGGCGGTGTTGGTGAGCAGGAAGGACCCCGAGTCCAGGAGGAAGTGCGTGTCTCAGATCAAAGAGAGACTCACCTCTGACGGATACTGGCCTCAGGTACGACAGCGGTCCCTGTGCGGAGTCGTGCAAAAGTTTTGGCGCCCTGGTCTAATGGCATGATTGGTGGGGTTAATGGAAAGGAGATGAAAGCAAGTGTGTTTAAGAACTCTGTGTGTGTGTGTGTGTGTGTGTGTGTGTGTGTGTGTGTGTGTGTGTGTGTGTGCGCGCATGCGCACTTGCAGATGCTCATGTTCCCTGAAGGTACCACCACA
>JAJAGP010001311.1:115000-197500 GCA_025084515.1 Ancistrus triradiatus | reverse complement strand
AAAAAATGAGAGGAAACCTCAGGTGATGTAATTAGGGATGGTCAGGAGCAGCCGGGTCCCACTGCTGATAAGCAGGTAGTGGATGATCATATGTGGATATGCGGATGACGTAGTTACATCACTCAAAGCCCTGGGAACAGAAATGGTAGAGCTACAGAGTCTGTTAGAAACCACAGGAGCTGAAGAGCATGCTACAGCTCTCAAAAAGAACAAATCTGTGCTAGCTGACCTACTAGGCAGAGCAGCACAGGGGGCGCTGGTCCGATCACGCTTCCAGGATGGAACGGAGATGGATGCTCCTTCAAGGTTCTTCTTCGTTTTCGAGTGGAAGAATGGACAGAAAAGGCGAAAAGTGAAGGGGCGCCTTAGTAGGTGGGCTTGGATAGCCCCCAGTTGTCCTATCGGGGACGGGTACTCATTGCAAATAATGTTGTTGCTTCTTTTTTATGGCCATAAATTAGCCTGTGTGGATCCCCCACCGGACATCCTCTCAGGAATTCAAACACATTTCTTCTGGGACAGACTGCACTGGCTACCACAAGCTGTCCTCCATCTACCTGCGGAGGAAGGAGGACAAGGGCTGGTGCATTTAGCCAGCAGGACTGCCACCTTTCGCCTCCAGTTCATTCAGAGGCTGCTTGCTGGTCCTAAGGACCTGGCGTGGAGAGCGGTGGCATGCAGGATTTTACATACTCTGGGCTGGACAGAGCTCTGTTTCTAATGGATCCTAAAAACTGGATTTTACTGGATTGCCGGCTTTTTACCCAGGACTTTTGAAGATCTCGAGCTTTTTTAACGTGTCCTTGACGGATCGCACCTCTCCAAACTGGCTTCTGGAAGAGATTATTTATGGGACTCGGCTCGACATAAACCGGACTCCTCCTGCAATGCTCAGAATCCTGACCTCGTCCAGCATCTCCACACTCCATCAGCTGGTGGAAGCTGTGGAGAACCTGGCTGTGCGTGTGAAAGTGAGGTCGTTCCGGGTGGTGACCCAACTCCTGCAAGGCTGGAGGTCAGCACTCTCATCAGAGGAGCCTATAATACTACAAGTCTCTGGAACAGGAACACTCAGCCCTGATGAGGATGACCCCTTTCCCAAGGTCGCTATTGTCCCTGACCTGCAGGACTGTCCCCCTCCTGGACTGTGAAGAGGGTCTGGGCATAGACCTGATCTCAGCATCCGGCAAGCGTTTATATAAATCCTGTGTGAGATGTTTTATCGAGAAAAGGCTGGCTAACAGGGCTGATACAGCGATGCTTTGAGTCCGAATGCTGAGGTTACACCTGAGTGGAGAGCGCTCTATAGACCACCATTAAATAAGAAAGCGGCAGACCTGCAGTGGAGAGAGAGGTCAAAATGCCAACTACCAAATTTTTTTCTTGGTCAGGCCAAGCTTTCAGTTTAAGAATCAGGCAGCGGACACCGACATTGTAAGAGTTCTCTCTCGGCTGATAAAGTCCAGGATTTTAATTGATTTTAAGTCTTACAAACGTTTGCCTTATCTGGAGACTTTGGAAGGTGAATGGTGCCTCGAGGAAGCGGTGTGTTTGGATTTAAATCAGGAGCTCTGCTTTGCACCTCGTTTCACTTAATGGAAAGTTTCTTTTAGTTATTTATTTAAATATTTATGAAACCATCTCTCTGTGCCATTTTTTAAAAAATGGCTGAGATGCTCAGAAATAACTTTTTACATGCAGTAAGGTAATTTTGTTTAAAATAAAGCGTTGTTAAAAGTCATCTCTCTCTCTCTCTCTCTCTCTCTCTCTCTCTCTCTCTCTCTGTCCCTCTCTCTTCAGCTTCAGCAGGGCTCAGGTGGGGGCGGTGCTAAGCAGCATGATTGACAGCTGTTGCTCGGGACAGACGCTCATCACGGTGCAGCAGCTGGCGTCCTTATTAGGACAGGAGACGGCTCAGACCGCGGCCCAGATCCTCTCTCATTACTGCAAGGTCTAGAGCAGAATGTTCAGTGACCCTTCATACAGCACGCTCTTGTTCTGCACACGCACTAATCTGTGTGTGTGTGTGTGTGTGTGTGTGTGTGTGTGTGTGTGTGTGTGGGGTTCAGGTTGATGCGATGGATGTCAGGCAGCTGTGCTTCAGTGTGTGTACTGCTGCAGGACTCCAAACACCACGCTCCATCCTTCACACCGCCTTCATGGTGAGAGAGGGTGAGGGGAAGAGTGCGATTTGGTGTACTCGGTCGTAACAGCGCCCCCCCTGGCCGATCAGGGCAGTATTAATGTGAAAGTGCTTTCATCTTTCATCTCTGTTCTCTTTCCTTTACTATTAGCTTATTTATATATATTTTTTATTCTTTGAGCTGTTTTCATTTTCACTTTTTCTTTCCCTCATTTCCTCTCTCACTTTTTTTTACCCTTACCCCGTTGCTTTTTTTCTTTCTTTTTCCCAGTTTTCTTTCCTTCTTTAATCTGGTCCTATTTCTTATTGTCATTTTATTTTAGTTTTTACCGTTTTTACTTTCTTTTGCCATGTTTCATGCTCCATCTATCCTTCTTGTTTCCTGAAGAAAGAGACAGAAATCGTTCTTGACGTTGGTTTCCGTGTGTTTTTGTCTTTTTCTTTCTTCGTCCTACACTGTCGTCTTCTCGTTTATTTTTACATCCTATGAATTCTCTTCTTTACCATTTTACTTTTTACTTTCTTCTCTTTGTTTTTGTATTTATTTCCCCACCTCACTTTTTCTCTTGTTGTTCCTTTGTCTTTTCTTTCCATCTTTCTTGCCTTTAAATTGCTTGTGTGTGTGTGTGTGTGTGTGTGTGTGTGTGTGTGTGTGTCTGTCGTGCTTTGTTGTCTGTAGCTGTACGACAGTGACGGTGATGGTCTCCTGAGCGCAGTCGATCTCGGCAGCCTGATGGGGGCGCTAGTGGGAGTGCCTCAGCATGACCTGACGGAGATGTACGCAGAGCTGGAGTCCAGAGGGGGTCCAACGGAGGGTGAGCACCACCCACACTCTCCCTAAAACGCATCATCACAGAAATCTCACATGTGATTCATTCTTTTTTTTTTTTTTTTTTTTTTTTTACATAATTTTTAAAAATGTTTTTATAAAATTTTTGAAGCTGCTGATTATTTGAATAAATTATGATTATATAAATAAAATCAATAAATCGGCTCCTGCAGCTCGAGGATGAAAACAAATCAAAACGAACTAGAACTAAACCTGTAACTACTTCTGTTTCTGTTAGATGGCCTGTACGATTTATTAACCACTCACCCTGCGTACAAGAAGGTTTTTGGGGACTGTGGGCAGCAGGCGTCTGATCCCCACCATAATGGCATGCCAAACGGAAAGAGCCCCGGCAGCGGCAGCGGCCTTCGCCATGGAAGCAGTGGCAGCAGTATGAGGCGCGACTGAGCGCTGAAGGGCCTGGCTGATTGGTTTGTGTGTTAGGAAATGTTGGAGGGAACGTTTACACTTTAAATATTTAAATATTCTATTTTTTTTAATGAAGGATTTTTGTACTTTTCTTGTTTTTATGGATTTCTACGTCTGAACCAAAGTTGGAGCCGGAAATAAAGCAAGCTGTCGGGTTGTTTTTACATTTTAATATATTAAACTTGTAAATAAACAGAGGATATGATTAAATGACAAGTGGCTCTTCTTTTTACTTGAGTTTTGGTGTAATAAAAAAAATCTTAATACTTTTTTTTTTTTTCTTGTTTTTTTTCCTTGTTTCTCTTCTTTTTTTTTTTTTTTTTTTTTAAGCTCTGACTGAACCTGATTTTTTTTCTGATTGTTTTATCCCTTCTTCTTCTTTTAAGATCGAAGCTGAACCTGATTTTGTTCTTATTGACTTAATGAAACCAACATTACTTGAACTAAAAAAAATAACATATTAAGAATATAACCTCTGGTTCATTGAGAAAAAAAATCAACTAATGAAAATAGTTAGACAAACAGTCTGACTTTATTGTTTCAATTTTCTTTAAATGTTTGAGCCGAACAGACAGGTTCTGGTTTTCTTTAAGATGTGGCTAATGGTTTTGGGGTATTTTGTTGTTGCATTTTTTTGTTTTTATCTTTTTGTTTGTTTTGTTTTACTTTTGGATCTTTCCTGCGTGTTTGTTTTTGTTTTTTTCTGTCCATCATATTTATGACCTCAGTTGGTTTCCTCTTCATAGCTTGGTACATTCTCTTCTGTTGGATCTTCTAGTTTGAGGAGCCTTCAGAAGGTTGGTTTTTTAGCATTCAGTATCTTCTGCCTTCCTCTCTGCTTCTGTATGAGCTTCATCATTCTGGTGGTGACTGGAACTTCAGAACTTCCTTTTTTCTTTGGCGCTGCTTGGGCCGCTGCTGTTTGGATTCACAACTTCATGAAGGTCTTTGCCGTTGGCGTCGTGTCTTTTCTGGTATCTCCACGTCTTGACCTCATCTTCAGTTCCTCGGCTAGTTTTATTTTGTCATTTCTTCGAACGGATCTTCTGGCTTGTGGGACGTTCAGAACAAATCCATTTTTTTCTTTGCCTTGGTTTTTCACCATGCTGTACTGTCTGTCTTGGTGCTGATGGTGCTGAACCTGTGGTGACCATCATCTGCCTTTCCATCTGTTCCTGTTCCATCTTTCTTCTTGTGGTCACTGGACCCTGAGAGTCTTCCTTTTCCTTAATAACCTTTGGTGTTTCTTCAGCCTCTGCAGTTTGGCTTCGCAGCTTCATGTCCTTCATTTCTTTTCTGGTATCTGCTGCTCTTGTCCTCATCCCAGTTTCCTCCTCTGGTTTGCTGTTCTCTGATTGTCCAGTGTTAGGGCCCTTCAGAAGAAAATGATTCTTTGCTTCATCTTGCATCTTTGGCATCCTGTATCTTCTGCCTTGGTGCTGACGGACCGTACCTGTGTGGCTCTTCTCTCTGTCAGTAATCTTACTGGAAGCCAGAACATTTGGTTTTAGATAGTCCTCTAGGATCTGCTTGCTTGGAATGTCCTCCAAGCTACTTGTGCTCGTTGAATCATTAACGTTGTAGTCTTTTGGTATTCCGCTCTGAATTTTCTTGGATGCGTCTCTGCATCTCCTTGATCTTCTCGTCTCGTACATTTGGGATTTTGTTCTCCTTGGTGCCTCAGATCCAGCCTTCTCCAGCATTTGCCTCGTCACCACCTCCTTCAGCAGATATTTCTCAGTATGGATCCTACTGGGGATAACTAGCCTCTTATTTCTAGACTGTGCTCTACAATGATCCAAATTCATGGTGGACTTCGGCTTCGTCGCATCTTGTTGGTTTGTTTTATTGGGATCATCTTCAGATTTTGTTCCAACCTCTTGACGGTGAACATCCTTGTTTGTTGGAGCTTTACGTTTCTCCAGATTCTCTGTGAATGTCATTTTAGCTCTCACTGACCTCGTCACTATTCGATTGACCCCATTTGTCCATTCAGTCGTCTCCTTTGCCCATGTTGTCTTGTTGTTTGAGGGAACGGTTATGGCGGTGTTTGAGTCTGGAAGAGTTGTTCTGGACTCTCCTGTCTCATTACGTTCTTTGGATTGTCCTGATATGTCCTCGATGATGCTTTCTGGCAGGATTTCAGCTGCGGCCTTCTTCGGCAGATGTTTGGACAGCACTGGATTGAGGTCTGCTGATGGACCTTCTGTCAAGGCTTTGGTCTTGTCCTTAGTTGTATTGGTCCCATATAAGATGGACTCGACCTGTTTCTCCAAAACCAGAACTGGTACCTCATTAGGACTCTCTACTGAACTGTTTCCACGTGCAGAAGCCTGATCGCCCGTTTCAATCTGAAGAGATACGACGGCCAAGCTGGTTGGACTTCCATCTTCTAACTTAAGTTCACTGGAATCAGTGTGGAGTTTCTTTGTACATATCTTCCCATCAAATTCAGGAATGAGGTGGCTTTTTAAAGGTGCTCCAGATGTGCAAATTTGTTCTGAGTGCGAGGTCTCTGAGAGCAAGGTTGAAAGCGGGGATACGGCCATTTCTACCTCGTGCTGCTTGGTGATAATGGCGGGTTTGTTTAGGGGAGGTGTGTTTGGAGAAACGCCGTTCTGTTTATCATTTTGAGACGGTATTTGGACACGCCCTCCTAGTGGCGACCTGTCCAAAGGTGTGTCCAGGTGTCTGCCTGCCTCCTGTTGACCAAGAGGTGCAAGAGAGGTGTACTGAACCTGAGCTAAGAATTCAGAAACTTTGAAATCGGGAGGGAATGGAGGAAACGCGCCATCGTCCGTACAGTAACCAGGCTGAACAGCTGGGTGATTTACGTGGCTCGTTACTGCCTCTGCTGGTCCATCTTGAGTATTGCCCTAGAGAAAGTGTAGCATGTATGAGCACTGATTTCATTTTAGGGTAAATAAAAAGTTTCCTACCTGATCCTCTTGCTGTTCCTCAGCACTGAATGGATCTGAAGATAGCAAAGACGAAAAATAGTCCAAATCGATTATCGATCCGACCTAAAGGAACAGAAGGTGTACGTTGGATCTTTCTTAAAATATGATATATTGTTTCTTTCAGGCTGCCATTAACCTGAGTGCTTTACCTTTGTAACAAATTCTTCCTGACTGCAGAGCTCGTTGAGATACTCGAAGAATGTTCCGTCCTCCACTTCATCCTCCATCTCCTCGCTTCCCTGGCTCATGCTTAGTTCTAGGTCTTTCATGATCTCCATGTACTCTTTTAAAGCCTTTTCCTCCAGATCCTTGATGTTCACAGTCTCTTTATGAAGTGATGTGGGTCGTCTTTGTGTTTTTTGGTTACCTTTTATTCCGGAGAAGGAAAAGTGGTTTTAAATGTTAATCTTTAACAGCAATGTAGGAAATGTAAATGTAGTAACGTCTTTATTCTTTATCTAACCCAACCTTTGGTTTTGCTGGTGGATCGGTTGGCTTTTAGTTCTTCATCCACCATGATGAGCTTCGGTTTGTCCTCTTCAAACTCCATGAAGCTGGAGGAACGCGGAAGGAATGCGTGTGTGCATTTAATATAAAGAAGATTCAAGGCGTTTAATCTCAAAACTACAGTTTATTTTTCACGTTTTAACCCTTTCCCTCTTTTGCCAATTGTCCCTATGTATCACCCGACCCATCCCAAGGACACCGCGGGGTCTTGAACCAAGCTCTTGGCGATAGTTATCTAGCAAACTGCTTTATTAAACTTTAAGCACTTCTTATTAAAGTTACATTAAATTAAGAGTGTGTGTTACTGACGTTTGGGCCATGTGATAATAATCCATGCGCTGATAGTTGGAGAGCTTCTTCCAGTCTGATAGAGCTTTCTTCACTGCTTTGGAGAAGGTCAGGCCCTTAGACTGAGAGGTGAAGGAAGATCTGGCCAAAAATATACAAATATAATTCAGAGTAAGAATAATGCATAATTCAGGTTTCTTCTAGAGATGCACCTGAACCTGAACTCTGGGTTTCAACCGATCCAATTTCAGTGCTTTATTAAAAATTTTAGTTTAATTATTTATAGCCCACTCTTCATAAGAATGAAGTATTATAAAACCTTTCTGATTAATACTTCGTCAATAATCTAGTAAAATGGGTACAGATTACAGACGTGTTTGATAGGCAGCATAAGTGCTGCTTCATCACTTTACCCTAAATTTAATTTCACTAGAACTTTTAATCTACATGAATCTATAATAATGCACAAGTATGATCCTTCCTGCATGGAGCTTTTATTCTGTTGCGCCACAGTATAGAGAAACCGTGGCAGATTTCAGGCATAGTTTCCTTCAAGAAACAAGTTTGCTGTAATTTGTTCATTCATCAGTTTGAACTTTATCACATTTTGGAATAACATTCTTCAAACGATGAGGCTAAGAGACGATATCGAACACATCTGGAACCATAAACGATCTGATCAACACTCACACGAGGAAGCACGACAAGGCCTCCACATCTGGACTGCTGCTGTGGATGAACTTTGCGACCCGGCAGAACATCTGCCATAGCCTGAAGTTCTTGTTGGTCCGACACTGGAGGTCGAGGTGGAAGGGCAGCGAAGGTGCAGAAGGTCTGATGAAATGTGACGGTATAAGGTTCCTTTGTTTAAAGTTTCTATCTAAAGTTGGAAACACTGGAGGACAAACAGCTCTGAGAAACTGGAATCGCTGTTGGTAGTTCCTTAAATTTGGTTCTTGATAAGGCCTGTGTCCGATTCTACGCAGGTACACCGGTGCTTCACCGGGTGATAATGAAATTGGAACCATTCCCCTGTCCAGTCTTGGAGATACGAAATGAAGAATGTGAGCTGATATTCGACCAGCATCATGCAGCACATGAGGAGCTCTGATCTTTCCTGGTACCCTGAGGTTTTCAGTGATTAAAGATCTGGGAAGTGGACAAGAATGCACCAGGCGGCCTTTATTAGCTGGTTCTAGATTGTCCCATTTATGGCGCTTGCCTTCACTAGGAGATTTTAGATGAGCCACTTGCATCTGAGGCTGGGTGAGATGTTCAGGAGTCTCATTTCTACCTTGTACTTGAATCGAAACAAGCTCATCGGGTACTAGATTGGTGGTCTTTAACCATTCATTGAATACGTCTTGACCAGCAGGTTCTAGAGAATTGTTTGGCTGGATATCAAGAGACTGCCAGTCATTTCGTTGTTGCTTCTCCGAAGGTTCTTGGAGTGAAACAATGTCATCAAGTTCTAGATTGTTTTTCAGCAGCCATTTATGAAGCTTGTCATCACTAGTGGGTTCTAGATGCTCAGGTTCCTGAAGTGTTTTGACAGGATGTAATTTAAATTCATTTCTGCCTGATTCCTGGAGGGAAATGAGCTCATTAAGTTCTACATCGGTTTTCTCCAGCCATTCAGTGAGCAAGTCATAACTAGGTTCTAGATCATTCTCCTGCAGCCACTTGGGCATCTTGGAATCCAGCTGAGACTGGACAGGATGTTCAGGAGTCTGCTTATCATTTCCACATGAATCTTGGAATGAATTGAGCTCATCTGGTTCTATGAGGTTCATTGTAGAAAGACCTTCAGCAAGCAAGCCTTTACTGGTACGTTCTAGATCATTCTTATCATCTCGTTCATGGATCTTGTGTCTACTGGCAGGTTCAAAGTACTGGATTTCCAGATTAATCTGGACAGGATCTTCAGGAATAACCAAATCATTTCTAAGTTCAGAAGGTTCTTGGACTGACTTAAGCTCATCAGGTTCTAGCATATTCTTCTGCAGGCATTCAGCAAGCAAGTCTTCACTCATAAGTTCTAGATCAGTATTATGCAGCCATTCAGAGATCTCAGGTTCTAGCTGAGGCTGGATGGGATATTCAGGAGTCTGCAAGTCCTCTATCAAATGTTCTTTGTGCGAAACAAGGTCATTAGGTTCTAGATTGTTTTGCTCTAGCCATACGGAGAATAAGTTTTGTGAAACAGGCTTTAGATCAGGTTTTAGGAGCCATATTTGGAGCTTGTCCTCAGTCATTTCTTTGCAGCCATTTAGAGATCTCAGACTGTAGATCAGATTGGACGGATGGTGCTTGAGTGGAAACCAAGTTGTCTGGAGAAGAAACCTTCTCCAAATGTAGCGAGATATTGAGATAAAAGATGAAGGTTCTTCTGGCTGCTCTGAAGGTGTTAACAGCTTTTCATCTGGTGAAGTTTGGTGCAATCCAAACTTTAGATGTAAAGACAAGAACACCTCCGGTTCTTCAGAACATTCTGATCTGAGCAGATCTTCAGTAATCAGTTCAGGATGTGTTGGTTGTAGAAGGTTCTTCTCAGACGGTGGTGAAGGAGTATCCCATTCAGGAGCATGCGCAGATCTCAGGTCATATCCTGTATACAGAACCACACTCGAATCCACTGCTAGCCGTTTGGTCTGTCTGGTGGTGGGTATTGCTTTCTCCAAGACTAGACATCATCTGAGAAGTTTTCCGTAGAAATGGGTTCTATTAATCTCAGATTAGAGCCTGAAACCAGAAGGGAATCTGATTAAAAGTCATATACGGTCTTGGGTAAAAGTTTTGGCACCCCTGGTCCGGTCAGTGTACATGTTTGGTTGGTTTTCTCTGTATGATATAAAAAATGTTCTGAGAACGTTTTGAGATTTTTGGAGTTTCATTATATCTCAGGGGACCATGAACGTGAGTGTGGTTGTGTAAAAGTTTCTCAACATCGCGGGTGCCAATAATTAGGACGACATAAACTAGTATTAAGATAAAAAACACAAACACATTTCTAATCTAATCTAATCTTCACCAGGGGTACCAGTACTTCTGCTGCTGATTGTATTGAGCCACAGAGAGATTTCTGTAATCTAAGCTAAATAAATAATTATAATATCAATATAATCTAAGTATATATTAAAAGTAATAATAATAATAATAATAATAATAATAATAATAATAATAATATATAGGCACTGATTAAGCGTTCTAACGGTCATCCATGGATTTCGTCACGCATTGCCTCAGAGTTTCATCGCTATGGATCCTTTTCTTTCCGTTTTAATCGCAGTTTTAATCGTTTTTGCTCTGGAAGAAGAGCGAAATAGACGTAAATTTCGACGTGCTTTAGTCAGACGTCGAAATTTAATAAGACGAACGCTGCTTGCTCCCTTTAAACTGCTAACATCTGATTTTCACTGAGGTAAAACTTTCCTCTCAAACTCTGAGGTAACAAGAAAAGTACAACCGTACCGATTTATTTTGCATGTTTTCTAGTTTAATCATATGATTTACATTTTTCCATATAGAAATATTGTATAAATGTTATTATAATTGGATTTACGTAGTTTATTTATAACACACACTCAAATGAGCTTGCATATTACATGCATTTCTGTTCGTATTGAGTGACTAATAGTAATTAAATAAAACGTACCTGAACAGTTGGGAGGATTGCAGCGTTTCAGTTGCTAAATGAATCTGTGCAAAAATACACGTTTAAATAGAAGCAGATCGAATCATTTCAAAACAAGTTTAAAAATACACAAGTTAAACGAAGCCCGAGCTCCACAATTTAAAATAATCCTTTAATAGCTTCAGTCCAATCTGTCAGAATCGAATCCATTCCAAAATCTCTGTATTTTTATTTAAAACTCAAGTAACGATCAGCTGCAAAATATTAACACAATCAGTCATTTTAATTTAAGTATATACTCCTAATACAACAAAAGTATGTACGGGTTCTGTTATTAAATCAGAAAAAATTATAGAGGATTTAATATTAATACCTATAAATGAAACATCACACAACACAATAATTTATGTGTAACTAATCTACTGTTATCACTTTAGACGGTAATAATAATGCAAAAAAAATTATAGCTTTATCATTTTATTGTTGTAAAGCTGTGAATAACTGTGTTGCATGTTTTTTATAGTGATATATTTGTAATAATGCTAATATAAATAATAACCAATTTAATTAATTTTTGAAAACAATATTAAACATTTTATTTTGTACATGTATTATTATTATTATTATTATTATTATTATTATTCCAGAATATTCCTGCTGTTACCGGTAAGTGACAGCAGCCCTGTAGTTCGGAGGATTTGCGTCGAACTGCTTTTCCCATGATGCCGTGCGAGTCTTATAGAGATTCCCGGATATCCTCTGCTTGCACTGGGAGAACAGAGAGAAACGTGTGTTCGTAAACATCGCTGGTTTTGCTCTTGTAGAGCTCATTTATAAGTGTTGTTAATCTCAGTGTTTGATCGGTTAAACCCTGAGACGGAGAGGAGCGGAGAGATCGGATCGTACCGACAGGAATTCGTACATAGAGCGCCATGTTCCTGCAGTATTACCTGAATGAGAACGGAGAGAGGGTTTATACCCTAAAAGTGAGTCATTGCTGTTATAAACTCTTATTGTATACTTTCCTTGTCTATGGGATGTTTGAATGTTATAGAATTGTGCATTGTTTTTGAAAATGGGCCACTTTTCCTAAACACGTGGCTTTCTGAAGCTTCGAATCAATTGAGTCAATCTGTTTAAACGGTTCACTGATTCAAAAGGCTTTGTGGACACCTTGTGGTCGATGCATGTAACTGCATGTAGATATGCGCTTATAAGGCAGCAGTTTGGATCTGATTTTTATTCTGAAACGAACAAATCTTTACATCGAAATTTATATATTGACACCTACTTGTTGATTAAGTTTTAATTTAGACTTTACTATGAAGTAATAATCCATTGATTAGACATGTTTGTGTTAATGGTCTGTTCTGTTCTTATGAATGTACAGAAGCTGGATCCTGAGGGTCGGCCCAGCAGCTCTGCTCACCCGGCTCGGTTCTCTCCTGACGATAAGTTCTCCAGACACCGAGTGACGGTGAAGAAACGCTTCGGCTTACTGATCACACAGCAGCCTCGGCCTGTGCTATGAAACATGCCGAACTCCTTGTGCTAACACAACAGCAACAGCGCGTGCCATCTGACTGTTTTACTGAAACACACTGAAACGTTGGATTTTGATACTACACATATGGGAACGTGTTTTTATTTGAGACGTGATTGGTTATATTTGCTTCTGTACTGATGCTGTGTAATTTGCGATAAAATGTGCGTCCAGAATTCCATCATGAATTTCCTCCCGAACATGAGCATGATCAATAGGTTATGTTTTATAAAAATACTTTTTATTCCTACATTTGTTTGCCTAATCTGATGCGTGGAGATATTGAGCCGTAAATAAAATCCGTTAAAATCAATCTCTGTGTTGGTGGTGTTGTGTACAGAGTTGTCGTTATCATTACAAAAAAAAAAAAAAAAAACTACATTTCCCATGATGCTCCTGCGTACGGTGAGGCGAACACGCAGGCAGTGCGCGAGTTCGCGCTTTCAGGTTTGAGTTTGACAGCGAAGGGGACGCGGCGCGTCACTAACATGGGAAAAAAGATATTTATTTTGCTTTTCTGACACCGTCCACGGTTTGTGGGGGACCTGATAGAGGATTCATGAGGTAAATATTTTTTACATGACGTTTATTTATTCGTTAAATCTCGCTAATAGTCGCCGCTTGGTTAGCATGTTGCTAACGTCACGAACAATCAGCTGCGCGGTCAGGAACTTCAGTCTGACACGAACCGATTCTTGTTTTTATTATGTATTAAACTCTCAATCATCAGATTTGGGGTCGGTCCTGTGATGATGAAGTGTGTCCGGTTCGGTGTCGGTACTGTGGGGCATTAGGAGGTAGCCTGCAGGCTAATCAGTAACAGCAGCGTTGCTGGCGAATTTGAATTATTTTTGTATTGTGGTGAAGTTTATTATGTAAAACAGGCCATTAAATGATCAGATAGTGACAGCATGGAGGAACCGGTGTGATCTGGATTGATAATTGGCTTAATGGATGGATGTTAGACTGCATCCGCTGGACTCGGGCAGCCTTGGACAATCTGGTTATAAATCGTTTAATTTTTAAGGAGATCTGAAGCTTCTGAAGCTGAACCTTCAAATCCTACCCCCATTTCTAACTAGTGTGACTCACATCTCCAAAGGATGACGCTCTCTGTCTTTCAAAATTCAACATAGAATGGCTACCTTAGATAATGCAGACCTTAGATTATAACCAGTAAACCTACGTTTTTGTCATACTTTTGTTACCGGTGGGGTTTAGTGAATGTAATTTTATTCTACTTAACCTGAAGCTAAGTAGAAGATTTGTGACGAACCCTACAGGTCCATAAAGATCATTTGATTCATCAGCATGTTGGTCTTGTGATTTAAAGCAAACCTCCAAAATTCTACAGTTTAAGGAAGGATAAGATGAAATATTACATATCGGTGGCAAAAACGCTTATCCTAAGCAAAAAGAGAGGGAAACTGTGTCCATGCGTATTTAATGACTATGGGTGATTAAAATGTCTCCACGATCTGCCTTAACAGAGCGGCCAAGGGTGCGAGAATCGCCGTACTGTACAGTTTTCATGACACAACGCAGACATTGCACCCCAAGATGATCTAACAGCCACGTGCTACTCCAGCTCATATTCAGTCACCAGTAATAGGTCAGATTGTGTGAGAATTCACACAACTCATCCAGTTTTATGGAACTGGTTTGGATTTTACACAGCATACACAATGCAACAACAAGATGGTATCCTCTGGTGTAAACAAAGAACCTGTTCAGAAACCTCAGAAGGAAGCACCGCAGTGAGAGAGCCTCAGAGAGGGGTCAGCACATGGGAACACGTTTACCTGGACGAGGATCTGAACCTGAATGAGCGAAAACAAGAACGCTTAATAAGTCTGTCCATGTCGGGCCTGATTGAACTGCTTTTGTATTAACAATTAAATGTTACAAATCATCTCCTTTCCTGCAAAACACAGGTTAACTGTGAGTTAACGTGGCCAGATTCGTTGACCGGAAACTCTGGCCTGGTTCCCCCTCCTACTGCTGCTGTAGAAAGGGTGTTTATTGGTTGCTTGGTGAATCCTTATCACACCTTCAAATCTGTTCTGTCCATTTCAGGATTAAAACTTTTAGAACTAACTGTTGTTTCTGTTCTGTTTTTGTCCTTACAGATGAACGTTCTCATACTTCTTCCTAACAGCACTTTTAACCGGTGAGCTGACAAACGTAGAGGTTCTACAGCTTAAGAAGAACGGACTGGATCATATCTGATCAAAATCCTTACCAGAATGGCCGACCTGTTCATATAGTTCATAAAAATATTCACTCTGGGTGTTTTTGCATTGGTAGTTAGTTTATCGACCTCTTACAAACCCACCGAGTTCCCGTTACAGGCGTAGTATAGATCCACTCCGCCCATTAATAAGAATGGAGGCGTGCCCGGGCCCCGCTCTGATCATCTCTATCAGTTGAGGTCATCAGAAGGTCGTTAGCTCTGATCCGCCGCCCTGGCTGAACCCCAGCAGCTCCGTGAAGCCATGGCGTCCTCGGTGCGCTTCACCGTGACCCCGACCAAAGCCGAGGACATCCCGGGACTGTCGGATACCTCGCCCGACATCACGTCCCGCAACGGCGCTCGGGTCCGCTTCGGCTCACGGGAGAGCGTCAACAACAGCGAGGACACGCCCGACCGGAGCCACGCCGAGCAAGGTGAGGGGCAGTTACCAGAACGGGTGCCTCCTGGCTGGGCTTGGGGATCATACAGGTGGGGTTAGCTGTGTCTGAGGGAGGAGAGGCATCCACCAGAGGTGCCAGTGGCAAGGAAAAAGTCCGTAAGGAGTCAGGCTTAGATCATGAGTACCAGGGTATAAAAACCATCACAGACAAATATTTCAAATATATTTATTTTCTCTCTCTCTCTCTGTCTCTCTCTCTCCTCTCTCACACCAACACACACACACACACACAACTTAGAAGGACCTTGTTGGTAACGCTGGCTGGTCTTGCACACACCCACACACAGAAAATATCGGTGTTTACACCAGCACACAATGGTAGAGGGTGTGAGTTCAGTTCCTCTTCTGCAGAGTTCAGTGTCAGATACACACATGCGTGTGAGGTTGTGCACCTGTTATGTGTGTGTGTGTGTGTTTATTTGTGAGAGAGAGAGAGAGTGAGAGGAAGTGAGAGCGTTCATGCTGACACAGTCGGCGAGCTCTGGCAAACTGAACTGATACGCCTTGGATGCTGCGGTCACACACACACACACACACACACACACACACACACACACACACACACACACACACACACAAAAATACATCCTGCAGCATTTGTAGAAGGCAGTGTGTCCACAAAACACAGACGCGTTACTCACAGAATAAATCGAGGTGCTGGAATGTTGATGTCGCACCGATGTTGGTCCGTTTCCAATTCAGCATCGGTTTTCCAAACACAACTGTTTATTTTTTTTATGGAGCTGCAGCTCAAACCTTCCAAAGCAGACCTTTGTTCCTCCTTTCTCCACTGACCCATCCAGGCGTCCCAATTATTTTGGCTAGTGTAGGTTTTGTGTCCCAATACTTTTGGCCACATGTAGGTTTGTGTCCGCAATACCTTTGGCTACAATGTAGGTTTGTGTCCCAATACTTTTGCCACCATGTAGGTTTGTGTCCCAATACCTTTGGCTACATGTAGTTTTGTGTCCCAATACTTTGGGCTACAGGTAGGTTTGTGTCCCAATACTTTTGGCCACGTGTAGGTCTGTGTCCCAATACTTTTGGCTACATGTAGGTTTGTGTTCCAATACTTTAGGCTACATGTAGGTTTGTGTCCCAATACTTTTGGCCACATGTAGGTTTGTGTCACAATACTTTTGGCCACATGTAGGTTTGTGTCCCAATACTTTTGGCCACATGTAGGTTTGTGTCCCAATACCTTTGGCTACATGTAGGTTTGTGTCCCAATACTTTTGGCCACATGTAGGTTTGTGTCCCAATACCTTTGGCCACATGTAGATTTGTGTCCCAATACCTTTGGCTACATGTAGGTTTGTGTCCCAATACTTTTGGCTACATGTAGGTTTGTGTCCCAATACTTTTGGCCACATGTAGGTTTGTGTCCCCAATACTTTTGGCCACATGTAGGTTTGTGTTCCCCCCAAAATTTTTTTTTTTTTAAAAAAATACTTTTGGGCCACATGTAGGTTTGGTGTCCCAATAACTTTTGGCCACATGTAGGTCTGTGTCCCAGTATTTTTGGCCACATGTAGTTTGTGTCCCAATACTTTTGGCCACATGTAGATTTGTGTCCCAATACTTTTGGCTAACATGTAGGTTTGTGTCCCAATACTTTTGGCCACATGTAGGTTTGTGTCACAATACTTTTGGCCACATGTAGGTTTGGGTCCCAATACTTTTAGCTACATGTAGGTTTTGTGTCTCAATACTTTTGGCTACATGTAGGTTTGGGTCCCAATACTTTAGGGCTACATGTAGGTTTGTGTCACAATATACTTTTGGCCACATGTAGGTTTGTGGTCCCAATAAACCTTTGGGCCCACATGTAGGTTTGGGGTCCCAATACTTTATGCTACATGTAGGTTTTGTGTCACAATACTTTTGGCCACATGTAGGTTGTGTCCCAATAAAAAAAAAAAAACCAAAAAAAAAACACCGAAAAAAACAAAAACAAAAACCCTACCTTTTGGCCAGTTAGGTTTGTTGTCCCAATACTTTGGCCACGTGTAGTCTGTGTCCCAATACTTTTGGCTACATGTAGGTTTGTGTCCCAATACCTTTGGCTACATGTAGGTTTGGGGTTCCAATACTTTTGGCTACATGTAGGTTTGGGTTCCAGTTAACCTTTGGCTACATGTAGTTTTTGTGTCCCAATATTTTTGGCCACATGTAGGTTTGTGTTCCCAATACCTTTGGCTAACATGTAGGTTTTGGGTCCAATACTTTTTGGCCACATGTAGGTTTGTGTCCCAATACTTTTTGGCTACATGTAGGTTTGTGTCCCATTACTTTTGGCCACATGTAGGTTTGTGTCACAGTACTTTTTGGCCACATGTAGGTTGTGTCCCAGATACTTTTGGCCCACATGTAGGTTTGGTGTCCCAATACCCCCTTGGCTACATGTAGGTTTGTGTTCCCAATACTTTTGGCCACATGTAGGTTTTGTGTCCCAATACTTTTGGGGCCACATGTAGGTCTTGGTCCCAGATACTTTTGGCCACATGTTAGGTTTGTGTCCCCAATACTTTAGGCCACATGTAGATTTTGTGTCCCAATACCTTTGGCTACATGTAGGTTTTGTCCCAATACTTTTTGGCCACATGTCGGTTTGTGTCCCAATACTTTTTGGCACATGTAGGTTTGGGTCCCAATACTTTTAGGTTACATGTAGGTTTGTGTCCCAATACCTTTTGGCCACATGTAGGTTTGGGTGTCCCAATACTTTTTTGGCCACGTGTAGGTCTGTGTCCCAATACTTTTGGCTACATGTAGGTTTGTGTTCCAATACTTTAAGGCTACATGTAGGTTTGTGTCCCAAATACTTTTGGCCACATGTAGGTTTGTGTCTACAAATACTTTTGGCCACATGTAGGTTTGTGTCCCAATACTTTTGGCCAAACATGTAGGTTTGTGTCCCAATACTTTGGCTACATGTATGTTTGTGTCCCCAATACTTTGGCCACATGTAGGTTTGTGTCCCCAATAGCCTTTGGCCACATGTAGATTTGTGTCCCAATACCTTTGGCTACATGTAGGTTTGTGTCCCAATACTTTTGGCTACATGTAGGTTTGTGTCCCAATACTTTTCCTTGTATGAGGTATTTAATTGTTTGAGATTTACCAAGCAGTTACTGTTGTTTCTTTAACATCTCTCTCTCAGGTGAAGCAAATGCTAAGGTCTCCAGTGTGTACATCAATAACAGTCACGGGATGGACGATGACGATTTCTATGACCGAAACCTGGCTCTGTTCGAGGTACGACTAAAACCTTTTATCCGTCGGCACTTATGAGGACCTAAGAGGGTGTGTTCAGCTCGGTAGAACCTCTTCAGAGGATGCTACCTGATCGATATCTCTTACCCTCTGGCTCTGAATCACTCTGTTTAGAGACGGCTGGGTTTAATCGTGGACTGTGGTTGCCTAGCGGTTAAGGTACTGGACAATGGACCAGAAGGTCCATGGTTCAAATCCCACCTCTGCCAAGCTGCCACTGTTGGGTCCTTGAGCAAGGCCCTAAACCCACAATTGCTTGGACTGTAAGACTGTACCAATTGTAAGTCGCTCTGGATAAGGGCGTCTGCTAAATGCTGTAAATGTAAATCTGCATGCTCGGTGTGTTTTTATATTTTTATTCATATATACACAGCAGGGTTTTCATTTAGAATGCTTTAGTGGCATTTTGGTACAACGCTGCCAAAGCAAGTATGATTACTGCATAATAAATCACCTGTATGTAGAGAAAGAGTTAAAGGAAATAAATGACTTGATAGTTACAGATAAACCAGTATGTAAATCAGCAAATAAAAATACAAATACAATAAATAATCTCTCTCTCCCTCTCTCTCTCTCTCTCTCTCTCTCTAGGAGGAGATGGACACTCGCCCGAAGGTTTCCTCTCTGCTCTCTCGTCTGGCAAACTACACGAACCTGACGCAGGGCGCCCGAGAGCACGAGGAGGCCGAGAGCATCGGAGAGAAGTGCAAACCTGGCAAGGTCTCTCTCTGTTTATCCCTTTTTCTCTTTCATCACTGCTCAGTTAGCTACATCCAGCCAACTCAAAAATATACAACAACAATGGAATTAACTGTTATATATGTATATGCATGAATGTGTGTGTGTGTATGTATATAAGGCATAAAATTGTATAATAGCACATAGATGTATATGTAAGTATATATGCAGAGTTCATTTGCAAAAACGGATGTCTGATTTTCACAAATCATGTTTTTTTTTATTGTGCATGTCACGTGATAAACTGCAGTGGAGCTGCTTTCATTAAGTAAATACGACTAAAAATACAGGCAACGTACAAAATGTAACTTTATTAAGAAAGTGTGTAACTTAAAGTTTGGTGTTTTGGCAAAATCAGACAACTCCACCTCTCATGCTTTAGAGTGGAACATTTAACATCTTTAACATAAAACAAGCAGGTAAAGTGCTGAAAATTGCAACAAAAAGAGCCTATTAATGGGCAGTATTAAACGTTTGTAAGTCGTACCTGTGCGAGTGCATGCCCGTGTGCGAGTGTGTGCGCCCTGCTATGGATTGGTGCCCTGTCTAGACTTGTCCCTGTCTTAATAGTGCCCTGAGCTCTAGGCTCTCTGTGACCCTGTCCAGGATTAATCAGAATGACTAATGAATGAATCAGAAGAGAATGAATGATCCTAAGGAACCCGGCCGACTATGACAGGCTTTTTTCGGCACGTTTTGAGAATGCCTTTCTGCTTTTCTCTTGTTTTCATGTCCTGAAGTGGACACCATAACGGCCCCTTTCATTTTGTCGAGGTTATCCATGGATGAAGGTGATTGAACCCGAGTTACTCTGAATCTCCTGTCAGACAGCGGCATCCAACATGTCGCATCAGCCGACGCTGAATGCTGCATCCTGATTCGCTGAATGGAATAATCGAGTTCACAGAAATGTGGACTTGCAGTGCCTTGATAAGGGACAGTGACGGCTTTTGGGACTAGATGGATTTAGGGGTCAGAATGCACTGTGTGTTCAGGAGAGCTCAGGAGCCGGCTCGTGCTTTAACAAGGGAGTTTTCTTAGCGGTTTTTGCAAACGAACTCTTCCTGTGTGGATGATGGAAGGATGGATGGATGGAATGATGGAAGGATGGATGGATGGAATGATGGATGGATGGATGGAATGATGGATGGAATTATTGAATGATGGATGGAATGATGGATGGATGGATGGAATGATGGAATGATGGATGGATGGAATGATGGATGGAATGATGGATGGATGGATGGAATGATTGAATGATGGATGGAATGATGGATGGATGGGTGGAATGATGGAATGATGGATGGATGGAAGGATGGAATGATGGATGGATGGAATGATGGAATGACGGATGGATGGATGGAATGAAGAATGTATGGATGGAATGATGGATGTATGGATGTATTTATGGATGGAAGGATGAAATGATGGATGGAATGATGGATGTCTGGATGGAATGATGGATGGATGGAATGATGGAATTATGGATGGAAGGATGAAATGATGGATGGAATGATGGATGGATGGAATGATGGATGTCTGGATGGAATGATGGAATGATGGAACTATGGATGGAATGAATGAATGATGGATGGAATGATGGATTGATGGATGGAAGGATGGAATGATGGATGGATGGAATGATGGATGTATGGATGGAATGATGGAATGATGGATGGAAGGATGGATGGATGAATGGAAGGATGGATGGATGGATGGATAGATGGATGGATGGATGGACGAGAAGATGCTCTCGTGTCAGTTAAAGAGGGTGTGTGTGAGCAGTGGAATCTGATTAGACCCTGTCCCTCAGTCTCCTCAGATGGGCACGTTCATGGGCGTGTACCTGCCCTGCCTGCAGAACATCTTCGGCGTCATCCTGTTCCTCAGGCTGAGCTGGGTGGTGGGTACAGCGGGCATTCTGCAGGCGCTCTGTATCGTCTTCGTCTGCTGCTGCTGTGTGAGTCACACCGCTGAGATCGCCTGCAGCAATGAGAGCGATGCTGCTGATTAACCGACCTGCTCTCTCTCTCTCCCCCTCAGACCATGCTGACGGCTATCTCGATGAGTGCCATTGCTACTAACGGAGTGGTTCCAGGTACAGCCCGGTCTGCTTCGGCTGATCAGCGTGTGCATGAACATTAGAGCACATCCTACAGCTACCTAGTGTTACAGTGGATCTACTAACTCTCTCTCTCTCTCTCTCTGTCTCTCTGTCTCTCTCCCTCTGTCACTCTGTAGCCGGGGGCTCATATTTCATGATCTCGCGTTCGTTGGGCCCAGAGTTTGGGGGTGCGGTGGGCTTGTGTTTTTACCTGGGCACCACCTTCGCTGGTTCCATGTACATCCTGGGAGCCATCGAGATCCTGCTGGTGCTGGAGCTTCCTCCTTCCTCACTCTCCTCATCACGCTCCCTAGAACCTTCTGTAGATTTGCTATTACTGTAGTGTTAGAGGAGACTGCACTAAATCTCTGCCCTGCACATCTGTATCATCTGTGGTGTGTGTGCAGTGACAGTGCAGTCATCTGTAGTCCTTCTCAGCCTCCTCCTCCTGACAGATGAAGATATCTGATCAGTTTTCCGTTTTGATTTTTTTTTCTGAAGTGTAAACTGTCCAAGAACGACGCACGTTTTCCTGAATACTTTTTATACGACCAAAAAATCAAGTCTCCTGCAATGAAAGGGCATTACCAGAAACAGAGGGTTAAAACTGTGAATGCTGTTTTGTAGGTTCTCCGTGTGTTAAATGACCGAGTGAAAACGTTCCTTTATGTAATGTCCTTTTCTTGCATAACAAACTGAAACAAAAGGAATCTTTAGTCTGCTGCAACTAACAGAAATTCATTTTCAAACTATAGCGCTTCTGTCTCAGAGCAGCTTTATAATTATCTTTTTAACTTACCCTTTACTCTCTAAGACAACAGGGCGACAGCGGCAAGGAAAAACTCCCTAAACATTATAAGGAGGAACCCTTGTTAGGACCAAGCCTGCTTACAGCCTAGAATGTGTAAGAATTAAACTAAGTAACCTACATTTTTAAAGGAAATATCATTCCAATAAACTTTAATAATATACAGGCTTCATAATATTATGAAGAGTGTAATAAAATAGAGAATTTAAAACCATAGCATATAGTGTAAATAAATGAAATATCGAATAAAAAACATGGAGAGGTGCATTTCGGCGTTAGAGTCACTGCAGGACCTGGCGTCCTTGGCGAGACAGTTTCGTTGGCGTGGCACGCTCGGTCAGCCCGAGGATGGAGGGAGTTGCTACAAAACTTTTGCTGCATAATTTGCATCTTTGGCACACGCCGAGTATTTTTTTCCATTTTTGTAACTGTTTGTTAATGTAATCTTCATCTAGGACTTATATCTGTCTCTCTCTCCCAGATGTACATCGCCCCAGCGGCCGCCATCTTCCAGTCGCGGCAGCCGGAGGGCGAGGCGGCGGCCATGCTGAACAACATGCGTGTGTACGGCTCCATCTTCCTGCTCCTCATGTCCCTCCTGGTCTTCGTGGGCGTGAAGTACGTGAACAAGCTGGCGTCTGTGTTCCTGGCCTGCGTCGTCCTTTCCATCCTGTCCATCTACACCGGAGCGCTGGTGTCGGCCTTCAGCCCGCCGTCCTTCCCGTGAGTACCTGCCTCCCTCTGCCTGTCTGTCTGGATGTAGAGACTTGGGGAAGGGGCCCTGGTGCTCAGGCCTCTCTGCTGGTCCTGAGCCCGGCTCATCCTGATCGGCTCCTTCTTCTCCACGTCTGGTGTCCTTCATTCCTTCCCCTCTCAGAGTGTGCATGCTGGGTAACCGAAGCCTGTCCTGGCACGAGCTGGAGGGCGACGCCTGCGCCAAGACGGTCCCGGTCTCGGGCGGAAACGTCAGCGCCGGCAGGGACCTCAACGATACGGCGGCGCCCCCGGTGGTGACGGAGAGGACCACGGCGCTCTGGCAGCGCTTCTGCAACTCGTCCGAGCTGACCGTGGTGTGCGACGAGTACTTCACTCGCAACAACGTCACACAGATCGAGGGAATCCCGGGGCTGGCGGGCGGGGTCATCCAAGGTGAGCAAAGGCCAGCGCGGTACGCGGGGGCCGCTCGGCTGTGCCGTCTAACCGAAAGCTTTGTTGCTGCGCAGAGAACATCTGGAGCGTGTACCTCAGCAAAGGTGACCTGCTGGAGCGAGGGTCTGACCCCTCCCCCGGCTCCTCCTCCTCCTCTAACCACCGCTTCCCGTACGTGTTTGCGGACATCACCACCTCCTTCACCGTGCTGGTGGGGATCTTCTTCCCGTCGGTCACAGGTGGCGCTCTCTCTCTCTCTCTTTCTCTCTCTCTGTTTCAGCTTTGAGCTCACACCTTTATCACCTGGTTCTGCTCTCACAGGTATCATGGCAGGTTCGAACCGCTCAGGTGACCTGAAGGACGCTCAGCGCTCCATCCCTATAGGAACCATCCTGGCCATCCTGACCACCTCCATTGTCTGTATCCTAACACGCACACACACACACACAGAGGAGTGTTACTGGGATAGTGTGAGGTTGGGAGGTTGTGTGGTGGTGTCGTTGTGTTTTCCTGAGTGTGTGTGTAACAGATCTGAGCAGCGTGGTTCTGTTCGGTTCCTGTGTGGAGGGAGTGCTGCTACGAGACAAGTGAGCCCTCTGTCCTACCTCCATCCGCTTCACACCGAAAAACATTCCTAAACTTACGCAAAACCTAAGAGCTAAACCCTTCGTAAGCTTAAGAGCAGTTTGACCATTCCTATCTCACTAAGCCGTTCACTTGCAGTTCTAGCTCAAAAACGATAGAGGGCGCCATGTTACCATATACCATACAGGGGCACTACCGGATTAGATCATCCAGACTCTCAGGGCTGATATTTGCTCCCCTGCCAGTCTTTGTTTCCATGGTTATGACATAAACAGGCCTTCAAATACCTCGCTACAGAAATGTAAAACTGTAAAGAAAAGCAAAATGTATATGGATATGAACAAAAACTGTCTGTTCCTGGTCTTAATTCTCAGAATGACCAAAGAACTACATAAAACTTGCTCAGAGTTTTGGAGACAGAGATATTTTTTGGGGAACGCTTGCGAAATAGGGGCTCTTAAAGTCGTGTCGTTCTTAAAGTTCTAAACGGCTGTGTGTGTGATCCATCCATCCATCCCTGACTAATGATGGGTACTGAGATCGGATAGTGATACTAATACTAAACCCAAACCCGAAGTGCTTTTCACTTCTGATTCTCCACCTCCACCTACTCGTTCTGTAGCTGAGTGCACGGGACACGTTCTCCCTCATACACCCCTGCTCTGGTTCGATCTGCTGCAGGTTCGGAGACTCGGTGAAGGGGAACTTGGTGGTCGGGACTCTGTCCTGGCCCTCGCCCTGGGTCATCGTGATCGGTTCCTTCTTCTCCACGTGTGGTGCGGGTCTGCAGTCGCTGACCGGCGCCCCCCGTCTGCTGCAGGCCATCGCTAAAGATAACATCATTCCCTTCCTCAGAGTAAGAGAGTGTGTGTGTGTGTGAGTGAGTGAGTGAGTGAGTGAGTGAGTGAGTGAGTGAGTGAGTGAGTGAGTGAGTGAGTGAGTGAGTGAGTGAGTGAGTGAGTGAGTGAGTGAGTGAGTGTGTGTGTGTGTGTGTGTGTGTGTGTGTGAGTGTGAGAGCTAACACTGACACCTGTTTGTTCTGTCTCTAGGTTTTTGGCCACGGTAAGGCTAACGGAGAACCGACGTGGGCTCT
This sequence comes from Ancistrus triradiatus, assembly GCA_025084515.1. Taxonomy (NCBI): domain Eukaryota; kingdom Metazoa; phylum Chordata; class Actinopteri; order Siluriformes; family Loricariidae; genus Ancistrus; species Ancistrus triradiatus. The sequence continues at coordinate 172,721 of JAJAGP010001311.1, read as the reverse complement.
GCTGCTCACCGCCTTCATCGCTGAACTGGGCATCCTCATCGCCTCACTCGACCTGGTCGCCCCCATCCTCTCCATGTATGTACCTGTGTGTGTGTGTGTGTGTGTGTGAGAGAGAGTCCTGTCGTGCAAATAAGTGGTGTTAATTCTCCTGGTATGTGACCAAAATATTGTGGATAATGTAGTTTATATATATTATGTGTGTTTAGGTTCTTCCTGATGTGTTACCTGTTTGTGAATCTGGCATGTGCCCTTCAGACCCTCCTGAGGACCCCGAACTGGAGACCCCGCTTCTCCTACTATCACTGGTACACACACACGCACACGTACGCACACTGTGGTATGCAAACGAACAGGCTCCGATATCCTCCTCGTCTCCCTCAGGACGCTCTCATTTTTGGGGATGATCATTTGCCTGGCGCTGATGTTCATTTCGTCCTGGTACTACGCCATTGTCGCCATGGTGATTGCCGGCATGATTTACAAGTACATCGAGTATCACGGGTACGTCACCACGGAAACCCTGATTCTGCACGTCGTCGCTGCTCACTACGTACACGAGAGTTTCATAGTGTGGTACATATCTGTGTGTGTGTGTGTGTGTGTGTGTGTGTGTGTGTACAGAGCAGAGAAAGAGTGGGGTGATGGGATCAGAGGTCTGTCTCTAAGTGCCGCCCGCTTTGCCCTGCTCAGACTGGAGGAGGGCCCGCCACACACCAAAAACTGGAGGTACAGCCAGATACACTGATTGTTATGGGACGAGATCTCACGCACATTAAAAGCTAGGATTTGATAAGCCATGTGTAAACCTGCTCTGTGTGTGTGTGTGTGTGTGTGTTTGTGTGTGCGTGTGCGCGTGCGCAGGCCTCAGCTGTTGGTTCTGCTGAAGCTTGATGAAGACGCTCATGTGAAGTCTCCACGCTTGCTGACGTTTGCCTCCCAGTTGAAGGCGGGGAAAGGCCTAACCATCGTAGGGACGGTGCTGCCCGGGAACTTCCTCTACAGCTACGGAGAGTCCCTCGCTGCTGAGCAGGTACGTCCTCTGTATTCATCCGTCCGTCCCAACACCTGGCCTTTAATACCCATTTTTAGATCTATTTGTTTTTATATAATAGTAGGCTAGTAATATTTGCTTTGTTTTTAAATCTATGTGTTTAATATTTCCATTATACTTATCTGCTTTGTATTTATTTAGTTTTTGATATTTATTTTGCATTTATTTCCTATTTATAAATATTTGCTTGGTATTTATTTATTTAATTAATATTTGTCTTTATGTGTTTATGTAATTCATATTTGTTTTATGTATTTATTTAATGTTTTATTTGCATTTATTTATTATAAATATTTGCTTCGAATTTATTTATTTATTTATTTAATTCATATTTGTTTTTATGTATTTATTTAATATTGTTTTTGAATTTATTTAAAATTTATATATTTATTATATATTTACTTTGTATTTATTTATAATTTATTGATTTAATATTTGCTCTATGCTATTTCTAATTGATTTTTGTTAATATTTCCCCTTTGTATTTATTTATTGTGTATTTAATATTGGACATATTGGGTATTTAATATTAACTTGGTATTTTTAAAATTAATAATTGTTTTTTAATGTATTTATTTAATACTAACTGTTAATTTAATATACTTATTATAACTATTTAAATTGATATTTCCTTTATCTATTCTTGGTAATTTTCTTTGCTTTTATGTATTGTGTATTTAATATTTGCTTTGTATTTATTTATTTATTTATTTGATTGGAATTTATTAATTTAATTAATATATTTTTCATGGTTTTATTTCATATTAAATATGTATTTATTTATAATTAATTTAATAATTGCTTATTATGCATTTCTTTATTTAACATTTACTTAATAATATAATAAGAGCATCCGGCCATCCATCTAAGCAATTCATTTAACTTTTTGTCCACTCATCCACCTGTTGATAAATTCACCCGTTTATCTAAACATCCACGCATTCAGCAATACAGTCATTCGTTCATTTGTGCAGGCACTCCTCCATCTGGAATTCATCCGGTCATTCATCCACTGATATAAACCCTGCTGCATTTATCTATTCATGTGATCATCCATCGTCTGTGTGTTATTTAATTCCTATAAGTAACCGTCCATCCACTCATCTCTGTGTCTGTCTCAGACGCTGAAGCACCTGATGGAGAAGGAGCGGGTGAAGGGTTTCGTGCAGTGCATCGTAGCCCAGAAGCCTCGTGAGGGTATCAGTCACATGATCCAGTCGAGCGGTTTGGGGGGCATGCGGCCGAACACGGTGGTGATGGGGTGGCCTCACGCCTGGAGGCAGAGCGAAGACCCTCAGAGCTGGAAGACCTTCATCAGTGAGTGAGGCACAGGCGGCGGATGAGCGGCCGAACGGACGAATGCGCCGTGTGTGATAACCTCTCCTCTGATTGGCAGACACGGTGAGACTGACCACGGCAGGTCACCTGGCCCTGCTCGTACCCAAAAACATCTCCCTGTACCCCGCCAACAGCGAGCCGTATACGGACGGGTACATCGACGTGTGGTGGATCGTCCACGATGGAGGCATGCTCATGCTCCTGCCCTTCCTGCTGCGCCAGCACAAGGTCTCTCTCTCTCTCTCTCTCTCTCTCTCTCTCTCTCTCTCTCTCTCTCACTCTCACTCACACGCGCGCACACACACTCACAGACACGCACACACTAGCTTAGGGTTTAACCTTATTTTGATAGTGATGAGGTGAAGTTAATGATCCGTGTGTGTGTGTGTGTGTGTGTGTGTGTCTGTGTGTGTGTGTGCGCGTGTGCGTGTTAGGTGTGGCGTAAGTGTGGGATGCGTATCTTTACCGTAGCTCAGATGGAGGATAACTCAATCCAGATGAAGAAAGATCTGGCAACCTTCCTGTACCATCTGCGTATAGAGGCTGAGGTCGAGGTGGTGGAGATGGTAATGCTTCCAATAGATATTTCATTCATTCATATATAATAGTACTGATCACTTTTTTAATTGTGGGAATATTTGTTTGAAATATAACAGGTTATTTAATTTATATACTTTGTTTTCTGTTCTGTCGTTATACTATTTTATATTTTACTATTTCTTTTGTTTTTATGTGTTTAAATTGTTAATATATTGTATGTGTATTAGAGCTGCAACCAACGATCATTTTAATAATCGATTAATCGGTTGATTATTTTTCCGATGAATCGGATTTAAAAACAAACAAAAAAATTTCCATGTCTCTATTCAGAAATATAACATTGAATAACAGAGCAAATAAGTGCTTACAATAACTGAATAATAATAAATTAAATTGCATTTATTAAATAATAAAGAAAAATAAGTGCATCTCTGATGCAAACACTACATACAAACTCATTCACTCCCTTTCTTTAGGAACTTTGCTTTGCAAGCCAAAAATGCTAGCATGTCAGCATGCTCCTGGCTAAAGCTGGCTCTCTTTTTAGAGACTATATTTCCTGCTGCAGAAAACAGACGCTCAGAGAGTGTTGAAGTAGCAGGAATGCATAAATAGGACTTGTCTATCCTGGCCAATATAGGATATCTGTCTCTGCTAACTCCATCACTGTCATTACCAGCTAACAAGCAGAACCCAGCATCAACCGTGCTGTGTCCGTTCCCATAGTGTGAGGGCGCCGTTACGTTCCCGCACTTCAAAATGGAACAAACTCGGGATATTGTGGTGACTTACGCTGTTGTTGAGCTCCCTTCATCCTCATCAGTGACTGCAACATGTTTCTGTTTCGAGGGCTGTATCAGCACCGTGGTGCCCCTGTGCCGGGTCAGATCACTTTTGCAAAGCTTGCATGTGACACATTTTTCAGCTGTGTGAAGTGTGAAGTGCTCCGACACTTTTGAGGACTTAAACCGAACCTTCTTCTCTGCGCCGGTCGTGTTTCATTTGTAGAATTTATTTAATTCTTAATGCTAACTTATTTTGAAGATTCCACGTCCTCATCGGCTCCGCCTCGCTCCGTTCAATTTTTTGACGAAGTGCCGCAAGTAACGTAAACGGATGTGATAAAAGGAGGGACACATAAATCATGCGAATCGATAATGAAATGAGTTGCCGACACTTTTAATAATCGATTATTATCGATTCGTTGTTGCAGCCCTAATGTGTATGCTGTGCATTATGTTTATTTTATTTTTGTTTAGTAAGTTGAGTAAATTATACTTTGAGTTCAATTATGATTTATTTTATTTATATTATATTTTCTTTGTGTTTATGTATATATCTACTTTGTATTAATATGTATAATTTATTTAGTAATTGATTTGTATTTATTAACTTATTTAATGTTTACTTTGTGTTTATTTATTAACTTAATATTTTATTTGTATTTGTTTATAATTTACTTAGTATTTGCTTCGTATTTATTGACTTATTTCATATTTACTTTAGATTTATTTTATATTATATTTATATTAAATTTGTATTTAATTATTATTTAATATTTGCTCTGTTTATTTACTAAAGTGTATGTTGTTTTATTGTTATGTAGGGTATAATTTTTATTGTGTGTGTGTGTGTGTGTGTGTGTGTGTTTCTCTCCTTCTCTCACAGCATGATAGTGATATCAGTGCTTATACGTATGAGAGAACTCTCATGATGGAACAGAGATCTCAGATGCTCCGGCAGATGCGCCTCTCCAAATCTGACCGGGAGAGAGAGGTGTGTGTGTGTGTGTGTGTGTGTGTGTGTGTGTGTGTGTGTGTGTGTGTGTGTGTGTGTGTGTATAATGTATGATATGTATTGGTGTATTTACCCAGTGTGTGTCTGTGTGTGTCTGTGTGTGTATAATGTATGATATGGATTGGTGTATTCGCCCGGTGTGTGTGTGTGTGTGTGTGTGTGTCTGCGTGCGCGCGCAGGCTCAGCTGGTAAAAGACAGGAACTCCATGCTGCGACTGACGAGCATCGGTTCCGATGATGACGACGAAACAGACGGAGGGGGCGGGGTGGATAAAATGGGCGGAGCTTCTGAGTACAGGCGTGTCCACATGACCTGGACCAAAGACAAAGCACTGGAACTGCGGGCGCACACACACACAAATGTAAACACACTCACTAACTCCGGCTGCAGCACTCCTGAAGGCTTCAGGGACATGCTCAGTATCCGCCCGTGAGTCTCTCTCACACACACACACACACACACACACACACACACACACACACACAGTAATACAGAGCCCATAACTTGTTCTAAACACCCTTCCTAATATCTGTGTAGGTAGGACTAGTTGCAGAGGTTTTGGCACTGTTGGCTTTCTGTACCCAGGCTCCTCCCTCGCTGTGTAGCTCCTCCTGTATCTGAGTACTGTATGACTGATTAATAATGCTCATGCTAACCCTCCCACAGTGATCATTCCAACGTACGGCGCATGCACACAGCGGTCAAACTCAACGAGGTCATCGTAAATAAATCCCACGATGCCCGGCTGGTCCTGCTCAACATGCCTGGACCCCCCAGGAACCCGGAAGGAGATGAAAACTGTATCCTTTATCAGTTCAGATAAAACAAAAAAAAAACCCACAGAAGAGTTCTGTTCTAAGTGCTCATGCTGCCGGCGGTGGAGTTCTTTTTTATTTTCTAAACACATAATGTGGAGGAATTGGGGGGGGGGGGTAGTGATTTGGCAGCGTCGGCACAGCCTGATGCAGAAGGGAGTGCTCCCCTGCTCTGATCCCACTGAGGACCCGGGGTGGTTTATCATTAATGCTGTCCTGTGCTGATGCTGATCCCTGACTCACCCCAGACATGGAGTTCCTGGAGGTCCTCACGGAGGGTCTGGAGCGTGTCCTGCTGGTCCGCGGGGGAGGAAGTGAGGTCATCACCATCTACTCCTGAACCTGAACAGAAGGGAGAATTGTGCAAGGGAAGAACAACTCGTTTCATCAAGCTCCGCCCATCACGCGCTCGCCGGCGTGCGTTTGCCAAAAAACTACCTGCGTCAGTGTGTGTGTGTGTGTGTGTGTGTGTGTGTGTGTGTGGGTGTGTGTGTGTGTGTGTTAGAAGCTGTAATGTGAGGAAGTGGGGAGCTAAATCAGATTTAATTCTAAACCTGATTGTAAGTAAAAAGTCTGTGATGTTTAGAATGGCACAAACTCAGGTTGCCAGATCTTATCTGGGATGTTTAATAAGTGTAATAAAAGTGTTTCTGTGACGTTACGTAGCACCAGCACAACAGTGGCCGAACCCTACCAGCCGAAGAAGGGAGGGACTTGTATCAGAGCACCTGGCAACCCCAGATGTAGCTGGTGAAGGTTTATGGATTATGTTTATACGTGACCCTGTGGATGTGGGGTGGTGTAGGGTTACTGGGGGGTGGGGGGCGGGGTCGGTATGGAGCCGTAGGATGTCCTCTTTCCATCAGCATGCTGCTACAACGTAGTTCAGATCATTTTAGGTGATGACTGCTCCCTTCAGCATGCTGCATGTTCCTGCGTGCGCCTGTGTGTGTGTGTGTGTGTGTGTGTGTGTGTGTGCGTGTGTGTGTGTGCGCGCTGCTTAAGCGCTTTGAAAGAAGCACCTTCGATAACAGACGTGATTTGCCTCCATCGTTGAACCTGTTGACGTGAGCAGCTGCTGAAGCTTTTGGATGTTCCTTTTGATCTCTCTTTGTCTGCGCTCCGTGTCGTCGTGTTTTTGGTTGAAGAAGAAGACCAAGTTTTATTCTTTTATCATTTTTAGTTCTTATTATTTTCATTATGTTTCCCAAACAGGTGGAAATAAAACTGCTTTTGAAAACTGTGTGTGTGTGTGTGTGTGTGTGTGTGTGTGTGTGTGTGTGTGTGTGTGTGTGTGTGTGTGTGTGTGTGTGTGTGTGTGTGTGTTGAAACTGCAAATTGATTCATTATAATTAATCCGATCAACTACAGCCTGCATGATCTAATAATAATTATAGGGTCACTAAATTAGAATAATACATCTAATACATAAGTATGTCATTCTAATGATAGTCATAACAGTTATAGGAATAATATCAATTATATTGTATACTCGTATAAAACTAAACTGTATATTTTTAAAAGGTTAAAGTCATATAGAAGTATTTAAATGTGAGTTTTAACTCCTGCTCTTCTTGATCAGTTTGATCCAGGCTCTGGTGCCCTGTACAGGACACTGCTGCAGTGCCAGGGGATGATGATGATGATGATCTCACAAGGCTAGGACTTGAACCCAGGTCACAGCGACGGAAGGACAGGTCACGTAATGCGTAATTAAAAGATAAATATAGTGTATTTTTAAAAAATAAATGAATAGTCTTTAGATAGAACTATATTATTTTTATCTAAGAACAAAAAAAAAAAAAAAAATCTAATTTTTTAAAAGTAATTTGAGAGTTAAAATATAATTTAAAGATTAATAAAGTTGTATTTATGCGTTACACGATTTAAGGACTAGATGTATAACAGAAATTAAAGATTAATAAAACCATTTATTATTTAAAGATAAATAATATAAATAATTGCTGTATTGTTAGAACATTTCTAAATTAATTATATGTTGATTAAAATAAACAGTGAATATGTTTATATTATAAATTCTGTATTGCTGGAATATCATTTACAAACAACGTACAAAAAATTATATTGATAAAATATAAATAAAAAAAGATTAATTTAATTTAAAGTTAAAAATCAACTTACAGGCAGGACATAAATATTAATAAACATTTAAAAACATTTTATAATATTTAATGTGTAGGAGTGTGGGGATAAAAAATATAATGTACTGATAAAATTATTTGCAAATTGATTTAAATATATTATGAAATATATTGATGGAATATAATGAATAGTGTTTGATAGCACATAATTTAAGATAATTTTTATCTTAAAAGAAATACATTTGCTATACTTTAAATTTAAAAAGGAAAAGTGAAAGTGGAAAATATAACAAAGATTAATAAATACAATTTAAGGACTAGAGGAATAACAGAAATTAAGAATAAAGCAACTAATTAATTTATAGTATATAAAAAATATATAAATATAATATAGATAAATAAATGTATTGTTAGAATATCATTTATAAATAAATTGTATATTGATTACAATGTTTTAATCAATATACATTTTAAAATGAATAAATAATGGAATATTGCTAGAATAAAGATAAAAATAATTATGCAGGGTATATATTTATAAATTCTATATTGTATTGCTCGAAAATCATTTATAAACAAATAATTTAAAATAATTATTGGTAAGATTTAAAACCGAAATATCAGTATATTCATTAAATATAATTTAAAGATAAATAAATCGTTGGAAGCTGATGGAAGGTAAATAATTCCGTTTATAAATAACTTAATGCTGATTATACAGCTATTTTAATTTAGATATAAATTAAATATATTATTATATCCATTAATTTAACGTTAGCATCGAGCTGACCGTCTTGGGGGGCGGAGCGTGGGCGGGGCGACGTTGTTTACAAATCACATATCCCGGTCCGGGTGCGTGAAGCGGAAGTGTGTGTGTATTGTGCACCGGTGTCTGGTGATGTGTATAGAGTGTAGAGTGTATAAGAGTGTCTGAGCGCGGAAGCTAACCCTGAGTGTCGGTGTTAGGCCGGCTCAATGGAGGTAAGGGAGAGAAGAACACAAAAGAAGTGAAAGTTTTCTCCTGTGGCGCGTTCTCATATCCTTATTCGCACTAAAACTAGTGCGCACTACTTGGGCCACTTCCGTCTTTGTAGGGAGCGACTCGCCCACTAACAAGTTCTCAACAGTTAATCGGCACGAGTTTTGTTTTTTTCTTTTTACCAGAGTTTCGAATTTTTTTTTTTTTTTTACCCCTTTCGATCTGATCTCAGATTATTCTGTAACGCGATTCAGTTCGTCTTCGCCTCCAACTAAGAGGTGTCGGAAACAAGTTTTTGCCCCCTCTCCGATCATTTAGTCTTCGTTGTGAGTTAGGTGCTCTTATAGGGCCCTGTTCACGTAGGGCTGCTTGCCAGACGGGCGCTCGGAGACCTTTGGAAAACCCCTCAGTGAGTGAGTAATACCGTAGAGAAATACGTTTCAAGAAACAACAAACAAAACCAGGGCGACTATGTAATTATTGTTAGTTTTTGTTTAATTTGCTTTATTTGCTTTATAACGCGTACGGCCGTGCTTTTAGTTTTTGCTACAAAACCATTAAATAACGAGTCCCGTGAGTTTGATCGGTGAGTTATGAGTGTCGTTTTAATCATTGATTTCTCTAACTCGCTCGGTGGAGGCTCGTTTGTAATATTTCCCTCCCACTGTTCAGTACGAGGGGTCATAACGTTTGAAAACCATTTACATGAAAGCCCGACACTTAAAATACACACGAATTCCGATTGGGGGGGGGGGAGTGGGTGAGTTCCTACAACATTACGAGTCAATATAATATAACAACATGTGTGTAACAGAGGATGGTGGGCCGCGTAGATCTTCAGTAACCCCCCTTTTGGTGCTCCGCTATCGTGCAGCAGGCCCTGCCCGGTCTCCTTGTGGCAACGGAGAGCTAACCGTGGCCGAGTAACGGTCGGTCTGTCGCCGTATTTCGGTTTTTAATGTCGCTTAATTTGGATTCCTCTGGGTCTGTTTGATATCGGACGTGGGCGCGAATGTAGCGGGCTCCATAAGTATTCAGGTTCGCCGTGTTTATTTCAGTAGGAGGGACGGCTGCTAGCGTGGAGCTAACGGAAGCTAGCCGCCGCCTTCTCTCACACAGCCTGAAGGCGATTGAAATGAGTATTTATTAGCTTACGCACTTTATTATAAACGTTTATTTAACGTACAGTACAGCTAGGGCACCTACCAGAGTGTAAACCGTACGCTTTGTTTAGCTTTTTGTATGTTGCGTCAGGGGCTGAGGTCTGTAGTGGCCCCTAGGTAGGGTACATCACCATTCAGTCTAGTGTGCACTAGGTAAGGGTACATATGAATCGTAGTGCACTAGGCTGTCTTAGTCTTAACACTTTTGCCTACTTAGACACAGGTGTTAGAAGTAAGTCTGGTACGTTTTGTTTAGCACTAGGTAGGGGGCAGTGTGGTGTATTGTCTACTTGGGTTGGGACCTATTGCTGTGCATTACTATCATTCCTAGGTAGGGACATCAGTGTAGTCACTGACTAGGGCTTGGTTTGGAGCTAGTGCACTAGTAATAGGTAAGGACTAGGTGCCCTAGACTTTAGTTACCCAGAGGCTTGTGTGGTGTGTGTGTGATGATGTTGTGAGCTGAACCCAAAGCGACGGTCACTCGGTGGCGTTTGATCTCAGATCGAACGCGTGGGCAGATGGATCTGAAATTTTTACTCGGATCTGACGGATGGAAGGCGAGCAACCCGGACCCGGCGAGTTTTTTCCTACCTGGCGCCCAGCCTTAAATGTCTTCGCCGGCGAAGGTGATCATCCCTGCTCGTCCATTAGCCGGCCGATGCGGGGGTAGCTAATGTTACTAAAGTGGAGAGGATGTTCTTTTAAGGCATGCTTTTAATGTTTGGCTTGGAACAGATCGGCTTTCTACGCATTTTTTGACATTTCACCTTTTGTTTTCACTCAAACTTTTGAGCATATATATATATATATAAGTATAATATATATATATATATATATATATATTATATATATACTAATATATACATACCACACACCCACATACATACAACATACACACACCCCACACTTTTTTTTTCTTTTTTTTTTCTTTTCCTCCTCTGTCTCTTTTTTGTTCCCATGTTCCTGCTCTATATCTAGTGGATCGTATCAAAACAAGACAACGTGATTGTAAATGTGAGTTGGAGATGGCCCCGGTACGGCAGATAGGTGCCCCGTAATAAAGCAGACGTTTTTTGGTACTGACCGAAGCTGAAAATGTGTTTTGGCAGGACCCCACACGAAAAAAAACTTTTTAGTAGCTGGATTTGTAATAATGTTTGTTGTGAAGGAAGTGTGAGCTTTTGTGGCTCTGATCTGGCTGGGGTTGTGGTTTTTACAGTTCCCTGGATGAGGTGATAATTACCTGCCATCATTGGAGAGGCACCCCGTTCCTCCTCATCCGAGGTAAGCTCCACCCATCCTCCTCTCCGCTCAACAATCCAGGAATGCTGAGGTGCTACACAACACACACACAACACACACACACACACACACACACACCAGACACAGACGGGTAGGAGCTGGGGGGATAGAACGCTCTGTCCGTGACGTTCGGCCCCTCCCCCTCTCAGCATGTTTGTGGTTTGTGCTGTGGTTGCTCCTCCCCCCTCAGACCTTCCACACTCTCCCAGTTTGGGCGACGAGATTTCGAGATCACCGCCCATTCGCTTGATCCCGAACGCTGCCCTCACGTTTCGGACGTGGTGTCCTCACTTTGGAAGCTGGGATACGGAGCCCCGCCCCTGGCGTCCCCCCAGCATGCGGTGGTGGAGGAGAACGACCCCGTTCCTTTGCCTCCAACCTTCGTGAACCCACGCGCAGGGTCTGGGATCACCTGAACCCTGATTTTTTTTGACCCAGCAGGGTTGGCCGGGCCCATGCGGGCCCTCTGCACTGGGAATGGTGAGGAGGCATGATGGGCACGGGGTTGTTATTTTGATGGCGGGGTTTTACCAGGATTATACGCAAGGTCATGTGATCCTTTCCAGATCTGGGCCTCCCTATCGTATTCCAGTTCAGCAAGCTCTCCTCCCCCTGACCATCCGACTCCCGCTGGCCGGACATGAGCGACGGCCTGCCTGGACACAACTCAGCTACCACCATGTGACCAGTCGGAGCTGAGCGCCCAGCTGGCCTGGGCCTCGGGGCGGATCCTGCTGGCCGCTCGCGCACTCGCCCGACCAGCCCCTGTCCGCCGCCGGCTCGCCAGCCGCTTCCCTGCAGGACGACGACATGGACGCTCAGGAGGGTGAGTGGGCCGTGTGCCGTTGACGGTGACGATCAGTGATGGTGTTCCGGTTGTGCTGGTCGGTTTGCGCCCTTAGATTCCTTCCTTCCTTAAGCGCTCTGGCTGATTCGGTGACCGCTCACCCTGACACATTTTAGAGACCCCAGTTGACAAAGCTTGAGGGACGAACACCCTAACCTTGCACCCCACCATCACGATCAGAATCTTAGAGACACTTATCGTTATGCATACTTGATCTCTCACTGCTGTCTCGTTGCTGTCTCTTTCCACTCTGTTCTTTTTTTTTTTTTTTTTTGGCCTCTTTTTGCTCTTTTCTCCTTTTCCTGTCTGTTTTTCCATCCCCCTGTTTCCCCTCTTTTCCGCCTCCTTTTCTTTTTTTTCTCTCTCTCTCTCTCCGTCCTCTTTTCTGTCCGTCCCAGAAAGCCGTGCTGGGGGAGTCCCCCTCTCTCTCTCCGTCTCTCCCCGGGTTATCTCTCTCCCTCTCCCTCGCCCTCTGTCTCTGAAGCAGCCCGCTCCATGGCGTCCCATGTCTCCCCTGCCGTGGCGCGGAAGGGCGTGGCTGCGCCGGGGGCAGTTGGCGAAGAAGGTAAAGAAGAAGAAGGACCCGAACGAGCCTCCTCAAATGCCAGTGTCCGGCCTACGCCCTGTTCTTCAGGGACCACGCAGCCGCCATCAAGGGCCAGAACCCAACGCCACGTTCGGGGAGGTGTCCAACATTGTGGCGTCCATGTTGGACCCAGTCTGGGGACGAGCAGAAGCAGGTGGGTCTTTGAAGAATTGGGGGGCGGGGGGGGGGGGTATTAGAGGGGAGGTGTGCCCCCCTAACGCTGCTGTTTGGTGTGACATGTTTCAGGTGTATAAGAGGAAGAATGAGGTGGCTCGGGTGGATTACCTGAAGGCTCTGGCCTATTACCGAGCCAGCCAGCTCTCACAGGTAAGCCTCCGTCAGCCAATCGGAGCGCCCCACTCTGCTCTGCCCCGCCCCCCCCGCTTTCTGTTTGCTAATTCTGCTCCGTCTCCCCTCAGCAACTCGCCATCGAGGTGATGGACTCCGCCCCCTCTCCTCCCCCCGCCGCGCCCCCGGAGACCCCGCCACCCCAGCCCGTCCCCGCCGTGCCGCGCCCCGTCCGCGGGATCCCTCAGCACGCCCCCGACAACAACACCATCACCAACATCTGCATGTCCAACATCATCATCGACCTGCCCCAGGTCACCACCCGCTCCCGGACTGGCGCCCACAAGCCCCCCGCCGCCTCTCCTGCGCCCGCCGCCCCCCGCCCGAGCCCGCCCGCCGTCACCAAGATCATTGTCCCCAGGCAGACAGTCTCTGCCCCGCGCCAGCCCCCGCCTCTGCTCCAGATGCAGAGTGCGCCACCGCCCCCGCGCCGCCAGCAGATGGCGCACTCCGTCGCCCCGCCCCCTCTCCAGGCCAAGCCCCGCGGCGGGGGTGGAGTCAGCCAAGCCGCCACCACGGTTGCCGCCACACCCCCTCCGCCACTCCAGATCAAAATAGTGCCTGCCCCCGCCCGTGCCGATGCGCCCGCTGCGCCCATTATCGTGACCAGCGCCGGAGACGACTCGGCCGCGCCCACCGTGGAGGTCGACCCCGCCGCCATAGTGAACGGCCGAGGGGGAGTGGGGTGAGTAGCTGCACGCGTGTCCACGTATGGACGCCTCCCGCTGCCAGGTCCTGTAATCCTGCTCTCTTTACAGATGGAGGTGGAGCTAAAACAGCTCGCCGTAAACCGAGGAGGCTCCCCCTCTGCCCAGCAATGTTGTGTGCGCGCCGGCTTTTTTGCATAACCCTCCTGTCGATAGCAAAGACTGGGACGGGGAGTTACTAACTCTGCAGCACGAGTGTGTGGTTTACACACCTGCCGGTAAACACACACACACACACACACACAACCCCAGCATCACCCTGCTCTCATATAATTTAACAGAATACAGTCAACTTAGAGAGTAGCCGTCTAAGTTTGAGGGAGCATGCAAGCCATATTTAAGAAAGGCTCTCATCTCAGCAGGGCCTGCACCGTCCTAAGCAAGCCACCCTTGCCTAGCACTGAGCAGTTCTAAGATCTCATTCCCCTTGGTTACATGAAACGTGTGTTGTGTGTTTTTCTCCTCTCCTACAGGGGATGTGTTTCTGGCCTGGTGTGGGCAATCAGAGACAGACACCACCACTGTTACGTAAAAAACCCAAATCCAGACTGTGTGTTTTTTTGGGGTGGGGGGGGGGGTGTGTTTGTGGTGTGTGGTGTGTGGTGTGCTTCGCGTGCGCTTCCTGATTCCAGTGACTTCTGGTGTGGCTTAAAGTGGGCAGTGTTTGATACAGGTCCGTGTTCATGCGTGATGACACCCAGAGAGAGAAATTTTATGTGTGTTGTAGCTCTGTATCTAGAACTGTGTTGTAGTTCCCGATCGGTGGGCCGTTCCTTTTCGTTCAGGCCTTTAGGTCTTCGTGGTGATTAGGCTGAGTTAATCTGAGTTAGTGTTTACATGACTGATCTGGCACACAGCAGCTGATGAACATCTCCATGTTAATAAACCTCAAGCACCAGTCTCTGTGTGTGTTTGTGTGTGTCTGTGTGTCTCACGCTGTGTAGTTCATTTCATGTACATTCAACATTATGATGAAAGCTATAACACGCAGTCGATAACCAATGACCACGACGAGTGTAATGGATTTGCTTAGGGTACGTATCGCCATCTAGCGGCCGTTATTTGTCATTAACAGCAGTTTCTTGTCTGAAGACTCTGCGGTTCTTTTGGGACCTTTTAAAGGATCCTAGGCAAATCCAGCAAGGAGCCTCTAGGAGGAAGTCTCAGCGTTTAAATGACCAGCGCCCCCTATTTGCAGGAATATTCAGGCTGAACTGACCCGGTGCTTCTAGTGGGAACTGTTACCGTTATCCAGCAACAGCACATTTGTTGTGGACCTACTTTCGGACGGAGGGTATTGCCGAGGGCGAAGGCCTGTTCAGTGTTATATTCAGGGCTTGTTTTAATTAAGTGTTTTTATTCTGTTGTAAAAACCTGCTGTATTAAAGCAATAGGACACGATGTGTGTTTTGATAGCGACCAAGCCACAGCTGTGATGTTATTTTTTTGAGTCTTGGTCCTTCCAAGGTTTCTTCCTATCACACTCAGGGAGTTTTTCCTTGCCGCTGTTGCCTGAAGGCTTGCTAAATTTGGGAATGGACGTAGTTATTAGGAGATAATCCAAACTTGTAAAGTTGCTTTGAGACAATGCTCCATTGTAAAAAGCGCTATATAAGTAGATCTGACTTGACTTGATAACGCACTGTTGTTGCTTAAACACAGCGTGGACACTCTTTAAAACATGTTGGCCTTTATTAAAGCATTGCTGATGGGCAGAGGTTATATAATTCAACAAAACAATGTACATAAACAGTTTAAATAAACAGGAAAGCAAAGTAAGTGCACACCTACATCTAATCAACTGTGGCTGTGTCGAACTGAAATCAGGTGCCAATGATTACAACGTCGTTACGTCGTCTGGAAGGAAGTTGTATAAAGAAAACTTCTGGTTTTCTCTTATTTTTTGGTGTCTTATCATCATTATCACGCCTAGATTAAAAACCCCTAAAACTAACTCCTTTAGAAAGATAGTTGTTGGTAAAGGAGTGGAAGAAGAAGTCGGTCGTTCCACTGTCTGGAAGGTCGTTTAGAAAGCTTGTTCAGGCCAGGCCGGTCAGTGATAAGCAAACCGCAGCCGCAGAGGCTGAAAGCGGCCTTTAGGAGGTCCGACCGTTCCTCAGAGGATCTGCAGGTAGGTCTAATGACTGTTTCTGTAAATCAGCATGCACTTACCCTTAAGAAGAAACTGCACAGTGTATATGAACCAGGAACATACATATGCTCTCTACACACACCAGGTCAAGACGAATGTTAGGTAATTAATATATAGTGGAGGACCAGGAGGTCTGGGGAAAAAAACTTACAAGTACAGCAAAAAATCACCCGTTCTCCTGGGTTCAAAGGCTAAGCATCCGCAGAGGCGTTTTATTGTCTTATAGATGATTATATTGCATTATGTTATATGATATTACACATGCTCATTACACACGCACCATTTAGGGTGTAGGATACTGGTTTTCTGCACTTTATGTTCACAAAACCAGTATTATACGGATTTGAGATGTCCGGTGGCGATGTTTAATCCTCTGTTTAAACCTTGTATGATCGTAAATGATGGTAAAAGGGAAGAGGGTGGATGTTCAATTCCCAGACTAGGTGTCCAAACAGAGATGGTGGTACCTGAAGAAAGATAAAAATGCAGGGTTAGTACAGTCGTATGCAGTAAGGTGTGACAGTACAGTTACTATTGAAATTATAAGTCATGTATTTTACCTCAGCACCTATCGGGTTACTGTACCTCAGACTTTCAGTATTAGCTAACCTACCTGACGGGATTTTGAGAGGAACCCCTAAACATGGACATGTGTGTAGCTGAAATTAAAAAAAAGAAGATTTTCACTTCGTCAGCACAGATGATAATGAAAATAAAATGATCGGTATCATCATCCGTTTCTACTTTTATCCACTTACTAGCGCATTAGCACGATTCCTGAGGTGATTTATCAGATTCAATCTGCAAGCTTATTTCACAAATTATATAGTTTATCGTATCAATATAATAAAGCAATTGCTTTTATACCACAGTTCCGTTATCGTTTATCATTTATTGTTAGATTTTAAGATAAAAAGGACAGAAAAAACGATTTTAAAAAACGTTTATCACCCTTCCGCGAGGTAAAATAGTTCCATTCTATCGTTACCTCGCGGCATTAAAGTCTAGGAACAGAATTACCCATAACTGTTTATTATTCAGACAATAAACACAAATATATCGATTGGTAAGTTTTAATTTATTAAAGAGAAAGTTTATTTACATTTCAAAAAATGGGTCGGGTTTACAAGGCAGGCTGTTACTACGATCCACTATTCTACCGACTGAAGCAGATCAGAGTGTGATCCTGGTGTTCTAACCAAAGTCTAGGATCCCGTTTGATTAGTGATTATAAATTTGTATGATGAAGCTCTTAATGTTACTCTTATCAGTCAGAAATGTAAGAGCAGAGCTACAGAGCATCAGCAGCTTCTCTGGGTTAGAGCTGGACTTACAGATAACAAACCTGTCAGATCAATGAACGCCCGATTAGCTGTGCATGGTGTTTAATGAAAGATGCAGAGTTTAAGCCCAGCAAACGACGTCTTTATGAGGGATGAAGCTGATTCAGGTCATTTTTGTTGATGGGACCAAAACTGATCTTCAGTCTCGTTGCTCTTCAGTCGGAGCTGTGAATCCATTAAGAGCCCCGGGAGACGATTGATTTAAAACTTACTGACTTCGTTTCGCTTTTCAGCGCTTCCAAATCCCTAAAGGTGATAAAACCTTTGGCTCAGGTTGGTCATTTATAGAGGAAAGGAGCTTCATCTTCCAACTTCATATCGTTTTCAAAACCATAGATTTTTATAAAAGTAATAAACTTTCATTTCGGCAGTGGTTTAGGTCAGTACAACAGCAGGAGTTGACTGCTTTTTCTGGCCGACGTCGGTGCCAGGTTACGTGTGTGCCGCGGATTAATACTTATAGAGCGTCGGTCACAGTGCCGTTATGGTCAATAATGTCACGGCGGAAGACGTCTCTCCGATTGCGGGTCGGAACTAACTGTGGTATAATCAATAATAATATCAATAAAAGTTTATTTCTAACATGTTATATTAAAAAATGCGATGATCAGCATATTGACTCAAATACGGCTCCGTCTCAAACCGCGTCCACTATACTTATTGTCTCAAAACAGCATTACAAATGAGTGCATACTCTATAGAAATGAAAGGTGTGATTTGGAACACGGCCTCATTCGGTAACGAGTCGGCAGCTTCTCACACACAAAGCTGTGAAAATTTTAGTAATTTCATAATCTTAACTCATGTTCTAACCGCTGAGATCGATGAAATCGTCTTTTTATCATCTTCATAAAGGCATATTAAGCTACAACTGGTCCATCTGTGCTGGTGAATTTGAAGCACTTTGATCCTAACTGTACTTGCTCATTAGCCATTCAACCTGCTTAACCCTGAGCATGGTCATAAGTCTTTATCACTCTTTCTGTAGGACACATCGCTGAACTAAAATTATTTTTAATTCTGTTGGACTTGTAAGAGCACAAATACTAGTCACTAATTTTTGAATGACTTGCAAACCTTCCACCACTGAAACGTGTCTAAAATCAGATGAACGAGAGGAACTGAGTTTTACTTTAGCTTTTATTGAAAAAGGGGAAAAGTTTTATTCAATAGTACAAGACTACTAATCAAGAATGAAAGGCAATAACAAATATGACAGCATGTTCACTGGATACCGGTGTCGATTCCTCCCAGAAAAGGAAAAGAAATGGAATCGTAACGAATCTATACACGGACCTGGCTCCGCTCTGTTCCTTAAACGCTCAGGAGGAGGAGAACAGAGAGACGAGGAACAAACCATGGAATAAACGACAGGAATAATCAAAGAACTAAAAAAAAACAAAAAAAAATCCACCAACGCTGTAGCTCCTGATTAGCAAAACAAAGAACAAGGGAGGAGGAGGAAATGTACAAGAGAAGTGCATCATCCCTGTAACACTCGCACGAACACCGGCCTTATTTACACCGACAGCAGAGCAAAGCCTTTAGCAAACACGTTTGGCAGTGTGTGTGTGTGTGTGTGTGTGTGTGTGTGTGGCTTAATGCCGCCGCTTCTTCTTGCTGCTGGGCGGAGCTGCGGGTGAGCGGCCCTTCCTCTTCTTGGTGGACACTTCATCATCCTCATAGTGGCTCTCTCGATCAGCTGGAAGACAAAACAGCGTTAGCATCTGCCCCACGGGGAGCTACGCGCCGGCCTTAAGCTGAGCCACACCCCCTAAGAATACCCGCCCCCTAGTGGATCATCCGTGTTACTGGAGGAGCAGCTTTGGGATCCGGCTCACCTTTCCGTGCCTCCTCCTCCAGCTCGTCCCAGTCCTTGCCACTCTCCTCCTCGCTCCCCATGGAGGCGCTGTAGTCTGAGAGAGGACAGCCATCGTTAGAGCGCCGCCACGGCCCGGACAAAACCGGTAGTGCCGGCACCTACCTGAGTCCTCCGTCTCCGAGGAGTAATCTTCATCACTGTCCTCCTCCTCTTCCTCCTCCTCGTCAGCCGAAGGGTTGAAGGTCTCGTCCTCCATCTCGGACTCGGAGTCGTCTTCCCCCCCGCTTCCCTGAAACCAGACCAGACCAGATCAGACCAGCCCCCGAGAGCCGGACCATTCTCCGGGCCCTTCCAGTTTTAACACTTCCGTCCCCCCTCCGGCATGGGTGCCTTTTGGCCTTTAGACCCACCCATCAGACCCTTTTGGGGTTCCCCATGCTGGAACCGCTCTCGGTCCACAGGGTCCCCGAGTGCGCCCTCTACTACACTCACCTCGCTCTCGGGGTCGAGGAAGGACCAGCCACCCTGCTCGAAAAAGCCCTCCGGGTCATCGACGATGGTCTTCATGATCTTGGTCCAGTTCAGAGATTGCACCCCCTCCGTGTATTTAATATCACACGAGCTGCGGGCGAAGCACAGAGCCGACGTTAGGCTACCCCACCCCACCAGAATCAGGCGCGGCACGGCGGCGCACGCGAGGGGCCGGCCTTACTTGAGCCACTCTTTGATGGGGTCGAGGGAGTTGACGGGGACGGCGTTGATCATGGTCACCTTCTTGTTGTAGTCCTTGTAGACGATCACCACGTCAAAGTTCTTCAGATGGAACTGCACTCGCTCGAAATGGACCAGCTCCACCTCGTCCAGGGTCACCACGAACGGAGGCTGCAGGGCCATGGCCGGGGGTTACTCCACAGAAAGGCGCTTCAGGTCAACTCAGTGCCCACGTGCCCCCCCCACCCGCCCGCTACCCATTCACTCACCCACTCGGTCACGTTACAGAGCGAGCTGGACGTCGGCTGCAGGAGACACGTGCTCCTATAGGGGGCACCCTGGAACCTAGGCACAGACCAACACATTAAGTTAGCCACAGGCTTATAAGTAATCCCGCCACGCCCCGGCCCACAGGCTCCTACCCCAGGTCTCTGAAGGGAACCTCGAACTCGAGCTCCTCTTTTGTGAGCGTCTCCACCTTCTCGATGAAGTTCTTGAAGGCCGATTTGAGCTTGTGCCTCATCTCGCGCTCCATCTGCTCGGCGTACAGGTCGTCGCGGTCGTGCATGTGCTGGTGCTTGCCCAGGTCGGTGGTGATCTCGCCCACTTCTGTGTAGAACTGCACGTCTGTGTGCCGCTTCTTCCCGAACATGATGGCATTCTGCAGAGGGACAGGGGGCACGCTCGGGGTGAAGGCGAAGCGGCCATTAAAGGTACAGGAGGGAAAATACAAAAGGGCACAAGCCTCTGACTGGCCGAGGCGCGACTGTCAGTGCTAAAGGTGCCAGACCTTGAGGTGGAAGTGCAGTACGATGATCATCTCTCCATCACATGGCTGGAAGATGGCGTGGTTGATGTTGTTGTACAGGATGTCCACCTTATCACCTCGTACAGATGTGAAACGGAATCCTACACACACACACACCGACACACACACACACAGACACACACACAGAGAGAATGCATCCGGTCTCAGACTGGCCTTACAGGTCCCAGAGAGCATGAGGAGGGAAGGAGAGCATGTCACCATTGGTGTGAGCCTCCAGCGAGCCCTGCATCCTCTTCTGGGCGATGTTGGGTCTGATGTAGAGGTCCTTCAGTTTGGGGTTGGAGCGGTTCAGGTTGATAACCAACGAGTCCTGCTTGACGATGCCTTCCTTCTCTTTCTCCTCGGCCTCGCGGGTCTTGTAGCGCTTCTGCACCTCCTTGATGATTCGGAAAGCGTTCTGCAGGTTGGTCGAAGGTACGAACGTGTCGCCGGGAGCCTTCAGGTTCGAGGCGCGGTACGTTCTGAGAGCGAGAGACGCGTCCAGAATGAGACCCGGCGACACGGGACGTTTTGGACTGCATAAGGTGTTACTGTCTAAGCCACATTTGACTGCTTAAAATCCGACTGACTAAGGCGTGCTTTGAAATGACCGAGGGTTGTTTTTTTTAAATATTTAAGTCATGCTCTTGAGTTTAGGCTTGTGTTTTTAACTGTGTTTTTGCAGAGCAAGTGAGCATGTCAGCTGGTATATGGTTGAAACGAGAATCAGGGTGTAAGCGCAGACCCTCCTCACACTCACATCTCCTTGACGAAGGTGGCCTCGGGGTTGGGGAAGACGTTCCCTTCATGTCTGCCTAGCGAGCTGCCCGGCACAAAGAAGTTTATTCTCAGGTAGGTGTAGTCTCCCTCCACGGACATGCTGATGTTCTACACACACACACACACACACACACATTACATTACCATTTCTTTAAGTGATCAGTGCGGGTACGATCCCTCTCCGAGCGGGCGTTACCTTGATGGTGGCGATGTGGAAGGGCGTGGCGATGCCAAACACGGGCATGACGACGGTCTCATACTTCTTGTCGATGTAGAGCTTCATGTCCCGGATGTCCTTCTCGCGGGGCATCTGGGACACGTTCTTGTAGGACACGTTCGACTTCCGGGCCCTGAAACCCCGGCGTTCCTCATTAGTTACCCAATTCTGTTAATAACGCGAAAAACCTCTGAGATGCGGACGTACTTCTGGATCTGCTGCTCGCCCTTCTGCTCCGTCAGACGCCGCTTGGCCTCCTCGTTCATCTGATTGGCCAGCTCTCTCTGGTGAGCCCGCCTCTTCTCTTCCGCCGTCATCTCGTTCTGTCGGCCGGCAAACCGGGTGCGTTAGTGCGGTACAGCCTTCTGCTCCCCCAGCACACACACACACACACACACACACACACTTACACTTACCCGTGTCCTGTCGGCCAGCAGGGCGGCGCGCGCTCCCTTCCCCAGCAGCTCCTCGGCATCATCTTCCTCGTCGTCCTCGTCTTCCTCATCGTCCTTCTATAAGTGCGCACACGCACACACACACACTGAGTACAGGGCTGCACACACTCGAACCTCCAACAACAAGGACTTACACTGACCTTCAGGAAAATTCCAACATTCTTTATCTTCTTTTTGACCGGGGTGAGAATGGTGGCAGCATCCTCCTATACAAACACACCCACACATTAGCCCCACCCACACATGCCATATAAGGGCATGCGCTGCGATTGCTTCACCTCGTTGATCTGGACCGAGTCTCCGATGAACAGGGCGTATTTTTTCTGTTCGTCCTTCTTCCCCTCACCGATCAACAGGTCAGCATATCCCAGACTCACACTCAGTACCATGCCTACACACACACACACACACACACACGAGGAGAGAGAGTGAGTAACGGGTTCGGGGTGCACGCCCACAGTCCCAGTACTATCAGGCTCAGCTTGCAGGAGCTCACCTTTCTTCAGTTTGTACTGGTTTTTAGCGTTCAGGACCAGAGAGCCTTCCCGAAACTCGATCCCCATTGCAAAGCTGAAGCACAGCACAGAACATCAGATTTATTTCCTCACCACTTTTTACACCGTCTCAGAGCAACTTCACAATCTTATCTTCTAAATTACAAGACCAGTCCCAAACGGAGCAAGCCTAGGGCGACAGTCCCTAACGGTTCTAAGGAAGAAAGCCTGGGAAGACCGAGCTTCAAACAGAGACCCGTCCCACTCGGGTGAACATGCACGACCAATCTGTCTAAGTGTGCGCACTTTATTCTAGCCAGCGTGTGTATGGACCCACCCCAAATTTTTCGTCAGCTTGCTGACCAGGTCTGGTTTCTCTTTTTTGACGTAGTCCATGACCACGTTGTACGCATCGCAGATCTTCACCCCTGCACAACCAAAGAGATGGACCTTAACTTACTTATACACACGCACACACACGCACGTGCAGACGGGTCGTGCTCTGACCGTGTTTGAGCTCCTTGAGCAGCTCCTCCTCCACCTGCAGGAGGAAGTTGTAGTTGTCCTGCATGTCCTGAGGCGGGTCCACCATGAGCGTGCGCACCAGGTTCGAACAGTACGACTTGTAGCGGATCCCCATGGCGCAGGTGATGGCGCCGAAGTGCATGTGGTTCTTGTCGCTGTCGTGAGAGAGGAGAGTGTTAGCAGACCGAGACGGGGAGCGCGCCGGGGAAAGGCCAGGGCTCGTACCTGACCACGCTGAATTTGAGGCTGTAGTTGCCGCCGCTCTGGATGATGGGAGGGTAGCACATCTCCACCGTGGAGGGATCCACGCCCCCCAGGTACTTCCTCTCCTCGATCGCCTTCTCCACCGCCTCGGCCAGACGGCTGTGCTTCACCTTCTGCTCACACGGAAAAAACAAGCACACTTACATGCTGGGCCATGTGGAGCTTAGAGGTAAAGTCCAACGTGTGTATAACCAATGGGTGGCGCTCTCTCCCTCTAGGCAATGTTTATGTTGGAGGCAAAGGCGATTTTTTAGATCTACAGGAGTCTGACCAAATCATGCAAAGATTTCATTTTACTGTCCTACATTTATTTATAAGTGCACTGTTTAATAGATTTATCCGTTCTATATAAATTACTGCACTCCAAAGAGCAAGTGAAATTATAAAAATATCAAATGCAAACACTAAATACAACTTTTCATATTTTGTCTTTTAAATTTTGTTATCTTTGCCTTCTTTCTATTTGTTCTGCTCATTTTGTACTCAATTGTACTCACTCTCATTAATTTCCTTTTGTTTTATCTTTCCTTTCATCTTTACGTTTCTATCGTTTTTCTTTAATCCTGTTTAGTCATTTTACTTTTCCATTCTTCATTAAATAAAGTTCCAGACCTCGTCTGCATCCACAATCTCCATCACTCTCTCCTTGAAGAACTTGGTGAAGACGTCGCTGGTGATGGAAGCTGCTTTCTTCATCAGAGCCAGCTCTCCGTCCTCCTTCACGGCCATCGTGTACGCCACCACTGCGCTGATGTCCACCTGAGGACGAGCGGGGCACGGTTATGTTCGTACAGCTCCCTCTCTCGCACCCCGCCCCACACCCCACCCCCACCCACCTTCCCCAGCCCCTCGGCCGTCAGCATGTCGTTCCAGCTTTTCATGTACTCTCCGGGGAACTTGTCCTTGATGAACACGCCTATAGTCTTGCCCTCTTTACTGCCCCGGATGGCCTCCATCATCTTCTCAAAGTTGGCCTTGTTGCTCTCGTTCTGATGAGACAGATCACAGACCGGTCAGGTTTCACAGAGCATTAGGCCGGAGCCGAGGGGAGCGCTGCCTTTACCTTTTCTCTGACCAGCAGAGTGACGGGTGGGATCCCGTTGGCGTTCTCGCTCCCTTTAGTCACGGCCACCTGCTTCAGGAAGTCCAGCTTCTTTTTACTGGCCAAGAAAAGGATCTTCGACTCGCAGAACACCATGATGGTGTCCGTCAACTCATAGCCAAACAGCCACGTCTGACAGAGAGAGAGAGGGGGGAGCTTCATGGATGGATTAAGCTACATCACAACAAAGCATAAACGGGTTTGAAGAGGTCATTTCAGCATTATAAGGTCCACTTTGGCTGATTCGGGAATTCTTACAAGGTCACTGATGACTACAGGACTGACGTTTGTATCACGAGTATTCCTGATTACTCCGACCCTTATCTAAATGTGTGATGTATTTGTCTGTAGGGTTTAGAACAACTTCCAACTAACATGTGGTAACAAGAGGCAGAACCGTGGCTCCGTGTTGTACTCGAACCCTGTGTGCATGACTGTTTTGATGCAGTCGCAGCCTTTACCTGAAGTGCAGTGGACTTGGCATACACGATCTCCTCGTCCACGCCGACCGACACCACGAGGGCGTCCACCTTCCCGAACTCGTCCTCGCCTTTCTGAGAGACAGACGGGAAACGACCACATGAACACCTGCAGTCTTTAAACGGCAAACGAAACCATTTCAGAAGCTTTACGTCACACTGAGGGGGAAAGAGCTGCCCTCCATGAGGTCCTCCCAAATTTACCATACTACAGGTCATCACTCCATCACTTGTGTGCAAGGTTACACGGCATGAAATAAGCAATAATACAAATATAACTACCATATTCTGTGTGTATAATCTAGAAGTTTCCAAATCACTTCATATTTGATCTTTAGTTCCCAAGTGTGTGTTCTGGAGCAAAACCAACACGGGAGCAACCCCACTAAACACCTCCAAATACTAATTACAACAAAAACAACAGGAAATGGGTCCTCACACGAACACGTGGCTGGCACACAAAATTCTGTGCACCTGAAGATATTCAGGACGATAAACACAAAAACTACAAGCACAAACAATCAAATAAACAGGCAGATGTTTAATTTAAAAAAAAAACGTAGCTACGATAGCAAGCTATGCTCATTCTAACTCTAGCTAGCAGGCTGACAAAGAAACCCTACACCACTAGTTAAGAGTTTATATTATTTAGATTTATTAGATTAACCCCAGCTCTCCCTCGGTAGGTCTCACTAAGGGTTAAGTGTGTAATAAAGCCCGAGGATGTGATGCAGGCCTGATGCCCGCGCAGCTACAATAACGGGGTTTATTCAAATGAATCCGCGCCTGGTGAATAGTTTTACCTTCCAGTTACCGTACAGTCGCTTAATGCGGCGGTAATAAGCCTCTTTATCCAGGTTGACGGTCATGACTTCGACTCTTCAATTCCTCACGCTCGGTTACTCACACCGCGGGGCTCCGGCTCCTCTCAGGCCGGACTCAGTGCGCTCTCACACGGACACACCGCTTCTCTCTCCCCGCCTCACCACACGACACCAACGCACGCCGATCGCCCTCTCGTCCCTGGCAGTTTCACTTCTTGAATAGGTTCCCTCAGCAGCGCTATTTGCTGCCGCAGCAAAAACGGCGATTTTATTTAGCTAAAAACGGAAAGATTTCGCTCTCCCAGAATCGCTCGGTGTGGTTAGCATAGCTACGTTAGACACAGAAAGCCTGCCTAGTGCGCTTGCGCGAGGTTACATAGCCGCGTCGCGCGCAAGTATTTTTTTCCCGCCGGCTTCTTTTTCCCGCCCTCCTGCTGAATGACAGGGCTGATGACGTCACGTCTCGGCGAACAGAGTAAACTGAGGTAAATGTTATTGTGTTAAGTATTTATTATTCATCTTTGAATTCACCTTTTCACAAAAAACCCTCCCCAAATGATGTGTAACAGGTATTAATCATCGAATTACTTCAAATAATGCGGAATGTTTAACATGATGAACATTCAGTCAGATTTTAAAAAGGCTGAAAACTGACGAGAAATCAGTTCCTCATACTACATTTTCTGATCAGAAACATTAATAAAGTGTCCCTAATGCTGTATTAACATAGTCGTTTGTATCGAAGATCTTATTTGTACACGTAAAAATGCGTTTGCTGTGTTACATGGCATTTAAGCAGAAAATATGAATGACGTTGAACCCTGGACGTTCTGGTCAGTAGTCAAGTACCTTCACTGTTGCATCAGCACAGTCCCAGCTCTTACTACTAACTGGTGTTTTTGTAGGATCTTAGCATGCAAAGACTTCTGAAGCAGAGATATTCAGCTCAGGCCGCTTGAGACCAAAATATGTTTGCATACATTTCCATTTGCCTTTTGAATTAGGCTCGCTTCTGAAGGAGATGCAGGGTAATAACAGGGAAATAAGGACACTGGGTTTGCAAGTGTGGAGAGTAAACGTGCCCTAAAAAAACACACAATGGAGAAAGAGGACAAATGATTCACTCCTGCACACTTCAGTAATATCCAACGCTGCTACTTTAATATTGTTGATACTTCATTTACATTCACAGCATTACATTACAGAGTGACTTACAATTAATACAGTTACAATCCAAGCAATTGTGGGTTAAGGGTCTTGCTTAAGGACCCAACAGTGGCAGCTTGGCAGAGGTGGGATTTGAACCTTGGACCTTCTGGTCCATAGTCCAGTACCTTACCCACTAGGCTACCACATTCCCTTCATACCCAAGTCACTGGTGCAGATAGAGTAAATATTTATCACTCGATATATAACCATAACCATGCTTATATACATTTAAATAATAAAACTAGAAGGAACTACAACAGTGCTTGAAATGTGGCAAATGGAGAGAATGTGGCTTGTCCCCCAATACTTTAGGCCTCTAACAAGTGCGTGTCCCAATACTTTTGGATGTGTGAGAGGAAACATATCCCAGTACTTCTTTAGCTGCATGGGTGGTGTGCTAGGTTGTTTCCATGGTGTTGCTAGGTGGTTGCTTTAGTGTCACAGGTGGTTGATATGGTATCCCAGGTGGTTGCCATGGTGATGCAAGGTGGTTGCTATGGTGTCCCAGGTGGTTTATATGGTCTTGCTAGGTGGTGTTATTCCACTACCAGTAGTGCGATGGTAACCAAAAAATTCCCATTCCCATAAAGGTGCTTACAAAAACAAAAGCTCCAGGATAAATCTGTGGAACAAAATAAGTTAGGTGAAGGAAACAAGATTTCAGTGGCTTTAATTCATGGTATGGCACCACCAACACCTCGGCTCGTCCTTCCAACCTGGATCTGATCAGGGAAGCTAAAGAGATCCCAATGCCAACTTTGAAGGACTTACAGTCTGTATGGCTGAGATTGGTCATTCTGTGCACGTGCCAACAACCTCACTAAGCTTTATACAAAATTTATACAAAGGTGTCCTGTATGGCAGGAGGTCAAGAATGAAGTGCCACCATTCCTTAAAAAGTGCCACAAAGAGGCACTGTCAGTGCCCTTCAGAGGTCGATTCAGAGTCTGGACCAAATCCGATATGAAGGAAATACACCAATCTAGGTGTATAAAACTGGTAGGGACAGATCCAAACAGATTTATGGCTGTAATTAATGAAAAAGGTGGCGCTATAAAGTACTAAATCAGGGGAGGATTGCTTTCATTTTCAGAACAGTTTCCGTTCTGTTTTTTTTTTTTTCTCATTACTGTCATGTTGTGAGGCAAAATGTGTTAATAAAGTTGGAAAAAGAGTTTGTATGTAAGAGCTGATCTCTGGCTGTAAAAAAACAGGGAGTATTTCAAGATTCAAGATTCAAGATTTTTAGTCACATGTTTGTTTGTAGTTAATACAAAAGGACAGTGAAATATAAAGTGACTACTCCAGGACTGTGCAGGTAACTTACAGTAAGTAATAGAGTTACAAGAATTAGCAAGAAGAGTATAATTTTAGATATTTAGACAATATAAGACAATGACAGGTAAGTATAATGTACAAATTGAATTACGGTAGTGTGAAATTGAGAAGAAGTGGTCAAGTGTTTGAGTAAACAAATCATTCAGATGAGTTATGGTGTTCAGAGGGCGAGGAAGATTTTTTAGAGGCACTGTAGTAGTAAAAAGGTTTCCTCTCTCTATATAACAGTACTTATGGCACCCCTTCAAATTGCTCTTCAGTAAACTGTCTGCTTGTGTGTGCTCCTCCAAATTTAAATATTTGACAGTGATAATAATTTATAGCCTGGAAAGTGAGATTGGTGATGTCCTGCCTCGTCATGGGCTTCCATCTTCTGGGCTTGCGAGTTTCTCCGGCTCAAGGGTCTGTCTTATCACAACATGCCTCACAATGCTGGGTACATATTGATCCTCACCTCAGCTTACTCCACTGTGGAGTTTTGGTATGTTCTCCCTGTACGTGCATCGGTACATGTCAGTAGGTGGATTGACTGCTCTAAACGACTCCTAGCTGTGAATACTTTTGTTTTTTATCACATTTTTAAATGACAGTTGTGGCCATGTATGTAACCCTGTATGTGTTATTTATTCACTAATGTTGGGTGCTTCTGGGCTTTTTACAGATAAAAATCACATCTCCAGTTCAGGTTGTTTTCAGTTTTACATACATTTACATTTGTTTTTCTGGATTTTCCCGACTTCCTTGAACGTGAAACAGCAGCTCACGACGTTAACAAAGCAGTGATGTTCAACCTATTTTGCATCAACAAACTCAGAGACCGAGTTTCAGGTACTTCGAGATGTTATTTCTTAGAGAGCTATTCGGAAACCAGTCAACTATGGAGCGGCGACTCTTCGTCCTGCTTCTCACAGGTAAGACTCTAAATCAATGTTTGGAAATTAGATTTAAAGAGTCGGTTGAAATTAAACTGAACTGAGAGAATTCGCAAAATCCTGAATTCTAAAGCCATGCTTTATTTTATAAACACATCTTATCTAATCAAAGTAACGCTCCCACTGAATACTGCATAAATCTCATCCACAGGGCTCTTCCCCTTGGTCCTGACCGTCACTCGAAAGTACTTTATATACGAAATATCGAAAACGTGGAACGATGCCCTGGCGTACTGTCGAAGCAGTCACACCGACCTGGCCACCATTGACACTCAAGCTGAACTCCTCCAGTTTCAGAATTTACCACGGATCTCAACCAGGACATACTGGTTTGGGTTGTACAACGACGTCAAAGGCTGGCGCTGGTCCTACGGAAACGAGCCGCTGGGATCCATGACAAGATGGGCGGCAAATCAGCCTGACAACTTCAAAGCAATGGAAACATGTGTATTTACATCAGCGGCTGGATGGAGTGACCGTCCATGTTCAAATGAGTTTGCCTTCATGTGCTTTGATGGTGAGTCACAGAAATTCTTCCACCTTCAATGGGCACAGCTGATTTAATGAAGAGTCACTAGAACACGACTAATGATACAAAGCTAATCCCTGTAATCTGAATGTACAGTGCCTCGTTATGGATTATGGCTCAGATTGTGAATATATGCAAAACAGGCTGTTTTAAAAAGAGTTGTTCTGGTTTGGAGATCAGTGATCAGTGATCTCAGCCTCGCTTGGTTAATTTAACAGTTTAAAATATCGCTGCTCTTTCTTAATACTTCCCACATACCTCTGAAGCTCCACATTATAATAGCGTTCATTCCATCACTGTCTCACGCCACCTGGTGGCACAGTGGTAGCATGTCAGTCCCTTGGACATGAGATATTCGGGTCTAATAGCACACTGATTTTGATTGGTGTTGAATTGTTTTTAGTGTGATTGCCAATGTGGGCTGTTATCTGAAAGTCTTAGTCTTTTTGCTTCTTCTTCTTATTCCACGTTTTTGTCCGGCTATCAACTGCCGCAATTTCTGAGATATCGAAACAGTTGATCCGGCCTGGTCAGGAATGGCGTGCTTGTATAGGGTTTTTCGGTCAATCTGTTAGGGGTTTGTCAAAGTCCAAAATTTTCCCATAGGAAATGAATGGGCCCGATGTTAACGAATGGGAAAAAATTTAATTAGAAGCTAGACAAACAAAATTTGGCAAGATAGTTAAGCTCATAATGGAATAGGGTTTGTGTGATTTTGGCAATGATTGGCCCTTGGGTGGTGGCTCTGGTGCCCCTCAAAGTCATGATTTGGCCCCTATGTTAACGAAACCTTGAGGGGCCCCACAGTGGCCCCTGTGTCTCCAATGTTAAGAAATGGGAAAAATAAAATTTTGTGTTAGACATTAGAAATTTTGGATGGTGATTCATCTGATAAAGGAATGGTGTTCTTGATTTACGCTCAGCAGCGTCGACCTTTGCAGAGCTGCAATCCCACTCCCATTTTATTCAGGAAATGCACCTATCTAGTTTAATGCTGTTATCTGATTCATATTATTATTCACCTCTATTCTTATTTTTGTGCATGATTTTCACTGTGTATCTCGTCCTGCAGTTTCTGTGCTATCGTCACTGTTCCAACACCAGATTGCTTGGTCTGATCCAGGCTTGTTTGGAGGATTTTGATCGGACGCACAGTTTCTGCATAGCTACGCATTTTTGCATATTTTTTCCCATAGGAATGAATGAGATGTGAATGTTTTGGCACCCTTCTCATATCACATGGATACAAATACATTAGTAACAACCCACCAATCACATGGGTTACCACAGCAACCACTTAACAACCACCTGATACACCATAGAAACCATCTAAAATACCATAGCAACTGCCTAGCAACCACTGAGCAACACCCTAGCAAAAAATAAAATAAAATCAAACCAACTGCCTGACATACCACTTCAGTCACCTGGCATTCACATAGCAACCACCTAGCAACCACTTAGCAACACCATAGCAACCCCTGGGATGCCATAGCAACCACTTACTGAACACATAGCAAGATCATAGCAACAACCTTGGAAACCATGGAAACTAACTAGCAACACCAAAGCAACCACCTAGCAACCACTTATCAACACCATAGCAATCACCTAGCAACCACTAAGCAACACCATAGCAACCCCTGGCATACCATAGCAACCACTTACTGTCCACATAGCAAGACCATAGGAACATTTTGGGAAACCAAAGCAACCAACTAGCAACACCATAGCAATGACCTAACAACAACTTGGCAACCATCTAGCAATCACCAGAGCAACCACATGGGATACCAGAGCAATCAGCTAGGAAAAACTAAGCAACACCATTGGGCACCACTTAGCAACCACCTACCAACACCATAGCTGCCACGTAGGATGGAATAGCAACCACCTAGCATCCAATAGCAACACCATAACAATCACCTACCAACACCTTCTTGACCATGTAGCAATAACCTAGCAAGTGCCTGAAATACCATTGCAACCACCTAGCAATCACTTAGCAGGCACTTAGCAACACCATAGCAACCCCCGTTATACCATAGCAACCACTTACTGAACACAGCATTTGAATTTCTAAATGATTATTCTTACAGCAAGAGTCAATTTGACTGGCATACAAAGTATATAAGTATATACAGTGGGGCAAAAAAGTATTTAGTCAGCCACTGGTTGTGTATGTTCTCCTACTTAGAAAGATGAGAGAGGTCTGTAATTTTCATCATAGGTACACTTCAACTATTAGAGACAAAATGAGAAAAAAAATCCAGGAAATCACATTGTAGGATTTTTAAAGAATTGAATTGTAAATTATGGTGGAAAATAAGTATTTGGTCGCACACAAACAAGCAAGATTTCTTGCTCTCACAGACCTGTAACTTCTTCTTTAAGAAGCTCTTCTGTCCTCCAATCTGTATAAAAGACACCTGTCCACAACCTCAAACAGACTCCAAACTCAACCATGGCCAAGATCAAAGAGCTGTTGAAGGACACCAGGACGAAAATTGTAGACCTGCACCAGGCTGGGAAGAGTGAATCTACAATAGGCAAGCAGGTCGATGTGAAGCAAGTTGGTGTGACCATTGATAATCTCCCTCGATCTGGTGCTCCACGCTAGATCTCATCCCGTTAGGTCAAAATGATCATGAGAACGGTGAGCAAAAACCCAGAACTACACGGAGCTGACACGGGACCTGATGAATGACCTGCAGAGAGCTGGGACCAAAGTAACAAGGCTACCATCAGTAACACACTACGCTGAGAGGGACTCAGATCCTGTAGTGCCAGGCGTGTCCCCCTGCTTAAGCCAGTACATGTCCAGGCCCGTCTGAAGTTTGCCAGAGAGCATATGGATGATCCAGAGGAGGATTGGGAGAATATCATGTGGTCAGATGAAACCAAAATAGAACTTTTTGGTAAAAACTCAACTTGTCGTGTTTGGAGGAAGAAGAATGCTGAGTTGCATCCCAATAACACCATACCTGCTGTGAAGGTGGAAACATCATGCTTTGGGGCTGTTCTTCTGCAAAGGGGACAGGACGGCTGATCCGTGTTAAAGGAAGAATGAACAGGGCCATGTTATTCCGTGAGATTTTAAGCCAAACCCTCCTTCCATCAGTAGAGAGCATGAAAGATGGAACGTGGCTGGGGGTCGTCCAGCATGACAGTGATCCAAACTCAACGCTTGGGCAACGAAGGAGTGGCTCCGTAAAAAGCATTTCAAGGTCCTGGAGTGGCCTAGCCAGTTGTGAACAGTTGTGGAGGGAGTTGAAAGTCCGTGTTGCCCCAAAACATCACTGCTCTAGAGGAGATCTGCATGGAGGAATGGGCCAAAATACCAGCTACAGTGTGTGCCAACCTGGTGAAGACTTACAGGACTTGTTTGACCTCTGTCATTGCCAACAAAGGGTATGTTACAAAGTATTGAGTTGAACTTTTGTTGTTGACCAAATACTTATTTTCCACCATAATTTACAATTAAATTCTTTAAAAATCCTACTATGTGATTTCCTGGAATTTTTTTCTCATTTTGTCTCTCATAGATGAAGTGTAGCTATGATGAAAATCCCAGATCTCTCTCATCTTACTAAGTAGGAGAACTTGCACAATCAGTGGCTGACTAGTGGCTTTCTTTTCCCCAGTTTCAGGTCACCAGTGTCTGCCTCGTTCGGAGCATGTTAATGTTTCATTATGTAATTATGTGTCTGTGTAAGGGTGCTCTTAATCCTGTCGGTTAATTCTTACAGACAGGAACAGTGGCGCTGACAGGTACATCTACTACAATACTGTAATGACCTGGGCGGCAGCTCAGAGCTACTGCAGACAGCATCACACGGACCTAGCCAGTGCCCAAAACGCTACCGAAGACTCCATCATAATGAGCAAGATACAAGGAGACAGCTGGACCTGGTTAGGCCTGTTCAGAGATTCCTGGAAATGGACGGACCAAACCCCGTTCTCCAGCATTCCTTGGACATCTACAGATCCGAACAATAATGTAGGGAATGAGAACTGTGTCCTGGTCGGGCTTACGATGAGCAGTGCTCGATTCTGTATTCGCTCTGCTGTCACTCAGGTGAGTTAAAGTTATTCAGACTTGTACTTACGCCGCCTTCAATCAAACATTAAATGGCGTCCTTTTATTTTTGAATGTGCTTTTCTGCATCCAGTCTTGACAAAGAGGCAGGCGATTATGGTGAGGGTTCAGTCGGATCAGGACCCGAACGATCCTGCGATGAGGGAGGCGATCTCGCTGCAGGTGAGTGTGTGGGACGTTCGTTCTTTACCTGCTGTTGGACCCAGTTTCGGTTTTTGTAGCGTCACTGCACGTCAGCTTCATCGATTCTGCGTTACTGAGTCATAACATTCCTGTTTTGTTTGTTAGATCCAGCAGAAACTGGTACAGATGGGCATGGTCAAGGAAATGAAGGTGAAATTCAAAGTGGAACCAGGTGGAAAGGTGTTTCGCAAGCTGAACTAAAATGTCCTATATACACCTATATATTTATTAAGCCATTGGAGACAATGCTCCAGTATAAAAATGTTGAGTCATATAGTGTTGAGAAAGTCGGCGGTTTGAGTTTCAGTGCCGGTATAGCCAGATTACGAGTTACGGGTAAGGGTGTGGGCTTTTACTTTTACTCTGTACGGTTACAGTGAAGTAAAGGATAACATTTCACATCCTTTTACCTGAACTAGGGAGTTTTTCCTTGCCACTGTCGCCCTAGGCTTGCTCAATTTGGGATTGGACGTAGTTATTAGGAGATAATCTAAACTTGTAAAGTTGCTTTGAGACAATGCTCCATTGTAAGAAGCGCTATATAAATAAATCTGACTTGACTTGACTTGACCTGTATGTACACCTGTGGATTTATGATTTACAGATGTAACAAGTCCGTATTTATGTTTGGATGTTGGGTGTGCACAGACTTTTGGCTCTACGGATGAAGTGTAAATGAATATGAATATACAGTACTCATAAAAGACTTTTGTTTATGTTTAATTCATTACCTAAGTCTGAGCAGAAAACTTTTACTTTCATTTTGACAAAAATGAAAATTGTAGAACCAGTGGGTGGAGTTTATGTTAAATCCACAGCAGTGGTTGGATTAAAAGGAACAATGTGGCGTATTTGTTATTTAAATAGAGTCTGAGCTGCAGTGAAATCTAACTCGGAGCTAGACTCAAACTCCTCGTACACAGGTAAGAAAAACCTTTGATTAACATCATCTTCTGTTACTGGAGATTCATTTCACGTTCAGGGAGTCTTCAAAGCTACTTTTAAAGTGAGTCTTGGTTTTATATTTTAGTTTCATCTGCAAGTTTATTTTTTTTGAGGATAATTAAACTATGATGCATACACAGCAAATAAAAAGGTAAATATATTTATTTTGCCGAATGTCACTTACTGTATATGTGATTTTTTCCTCTCAAACAATAAGAAAAAATATTTAGTACATTTATTTCAGTTTAATAAAAAGCACCTTTATTGTTTATAGTAAGTATAGTAACTAAGTTTGGCACACTTGGGCCAAAATCAGGTTTGGCACCTTTGGTTTTTAGACGCCTTTCCAGAGTTACGAGTGTTATCTGAGAACTTGGTGTTTAGAGCTCAATAGCTATCGTATCTTATTATGACATTTAAACGAGCTTGGGTACCATTACCTCAGAAGGCTACCCCGAGTTCAAACTTAGATCACCTTATAAACACATTCAACTCCTCTCAAGGTAACAAAAACACCTTATTGGGCAGATTTGTCATCTTACGAATTGAATTACATGCTAGGAAAGCCAGAGGGCGCTCTTACTCCACTGTAGTTCGCTCTGGAATCACTGGGCGTTCAGAAGGCTTTAAACGTCTAATCTTACTTCACGATCCCGGTTTTAAAGATTAAATAATTTAGTTTCACGTTGATGAGGCAATAACGAACACAATTATACTGAACAAGAAACTAAAACAAACTCATACGAATAGTAGAGTTGTTACTTAAACCCGTTATGAAAAACAATCAAGAGAGTCCGTGTCATCAGTGTTAGTATTGATATTAAGAGTAAATAGCGTCAAAAACTAGTCTAAATACTGCTTTTGACCGGTTCATCTCATACTTATGTCCTACAGACATGGTCTGATTGTACAGATACCCAGCCAACGGATATAGACTGAAAAAGATCTTCTAAGAATAGGGTCATTATACATCATACATGCATGTACTATGCATTTTCTTTTATTTAGTTTTATTTGTTATTTATATCTTCGGTTTTGTTTCCTTTTATTTATTTAGTTTTATTTTAGTTATCATCACCAACTGGAGATAACTGCACTTGGGTCCCAACCTATTTAAATTTTTGTTTATACGGTTCGTCATTTCTTTTATATGGCGAACCGTAACAGTAAACACATTTTTAAGACTGTGTTGTTTGTTTTACATAATGTATAACTCATTACTTTCATTTACTGTAATAGTTTGTTTTTTTCTCCACCAAAGGAAACATTTCAAAAACAAAGTCCTCAAAAACCAGGCCTGATGGAAACCTACAAAGTTCCGTCAACGACGGGTCACCTCATACCTCTGGGGCCCCCATTCAGAGACCTCCTGCCCGACCTGGATGTTGTGTGGGCGAATCAATTTGAAAGCGAAAGCATCAGTGCTGAACAGGCCGGAAAGAAGGAAGCCGAGTTTTACAAAGGTGCACCTCCCCAATGGCTGAACTTCTATTTGGCTGAAAAAAGGGGGCGCCCTTTCTTCAAGCGAGACTTGTGCGGATCTCTGCGGAAGGAGATAACTGGATGCAGAAATAAAAGTTGGAGCACCGTTAATATCAGCATGTTCCACGAGCCCGGCAGTGGAGGTTCCACCGTGGCCATGCAGGTTCTGTGGGAGCTGAGAAAAGAGCTCCGGTGTGCTCGAGTAAGAGATTCCTTCTTAAATAGAGAGGACTTCGCAGAGCAGGTGTTTTCTTTATTTAGCGCAGGAGGTCCGCAAAACCAGAACACGGTTCTCCTGCTTCTGGACAACACGGGTGACGATGTTACATTTCGGGCAAATCTAGAAGACAGCCTTGTTGAGAAACTGAAGGTGAAGAACATCTCTTCGACAATTCCCGTGGTCATCATTTTAAACTGTGTCCGAAAAAAGGACGTGTCCGAACAGAGGAATGGCATTAAACGAGGGCTTTCGGAACGTGAGCTGCTGAACTTAAGGGAAATGCAGGATGACGTCGTTCAAAGACACAGAGACCAACATCAACTGTTCCACGCCTTTAACATCATGCAGAGAAATTATGATCCAGCTTATGTTCAACAGGCTTGCAGCGTTCTCCAGCCGCTCAAGACGTACAGGAGGCCACGCAAAGCCCAGCTTTTCTCATTTCTGTCACTGCTGAATTCATACGTCCCTGGTTCTTCTCTCCCTCATGATCTGTGTCAGACGTTTGTTCAGAAGGGAGAAAATCGTTTAGACAGTTTCTCTTGGGAGGAACGCATGAAGCCCTTCACAGATTTCCTGGTCATATTCTCTACCCAGGAGGCAGAAGCGAGAAATGAGGACAAACACGTACGAATGGCTCATCCCATGATTGCTCAGGAATGTCTACGAATGTTAAATGAAGCTGGCGTAAAAAGAAGTGACACTACCCTTAAGCTCCTGAGAGAGTTAGACAGGCTACCTCCTTATTTACTGAAGAAGCTCCTTACGAAGCGGGAAACCAAGTCTGATGGTCAAGTCGAATTTTCCAAACTGATCCTGGATATCCACCAAAAAGAAGGACCATCCTTTTGCATTTCAGTTCTGAAACACATGTCCAAGAAATGCTCTGAAGATCCATTTTATCCTCAAGCACTAGCTCGTTTCTATTACCTTAAGAAGGCTGATTACGTCAGAGCCGAACACTGGGCTAAAAAAGCAATCGAGAGGGCTGAAAATAACTCATTCATCAAAGACACGCTCGGACAAGTGCGTAAACACCAGCTGAAAAAACTACCGTCCAAAACCCCTAAACAAATCCTGCAGGTTGGAAAACGGGCAACTGAAGCGTTTAAAGACGAGGCCAAAACCGCGGACGAAGAGCTAGGCCCGGAGATGCAGGGTCACAACACGTCCAACACCTTCAACACACGAGGTCTGTTTGGATTCCTGGAAGTCGCACACACCATTCTGTACTATATCGGTAAGGATAGCGCTGAATGGACAAGGATCCTCACGAAAGAAACCTCTTCACTGCGTTTCCTCATCACTTACGATGGTGGAAAATGTGCACGGTATGAGCGCTTCCTTACAACGCTCAGAGACGAAGTTCAGGAGAAGTTTGAGTTTTTTGAATGGTTCCTCCTATACTCAAAGCCGGGCATTGACAAAGATGAACCTGAATACTTCCGGCCAAAAGTTTACGATTGTCACAAGGCCTATGTCCAACAGAGCTTGGTGCCCAGCACATTCGCAGGGCTTCTGTACTCTTTGGATCAAAGTTTAAATACTCAAGAGCTGGAAGAGAACGCTATACGATGGGCACAAACACTTTCGCAATCACCGTGCGATCTAGACGTGGTTCAGAACTACATTCTTTCTAACATCGTCTTGAGTCAAAGTGATCCAACGTCTGAAGAAGTCAGACCACTGTCAGAACTACAAGCCATGCTGCAACGCTTCTGGGAAGAACAAAAACAGCGCCGAAGCCCCGAGTTCTACCTCCTCGCTCTGCTGCTCTTCTGGCCCGATGTGGAATGTGGCTCGGTGGACATATCGGACTGCGTCCAGTTTATGCGCCAAGCATTTGAAATGACGTACAAGAATAAACTTCGCTCCCGCTTTCTGGTGCCCCTGTTTTTCCTTGCTGGAGAACACGGACTACAGAAAGTCGTCCATGCGTCACGTCTGGATAGAAACTCAATGGCTCTTCTCGCTAAAGGAGCTGACAGAGCTGAAATCCCAGGTCTAAAACGTATACGAGGCAAGGTGAGTAATCTTAAGGTGTTTGCCATGAGAGGATCAGAGTACATTGAGGTTTCCCCCCACCCTTCCGCCAGCGTCCGTCACCCAGGCAAGATCTCTTTCTACCTCGGCTTCAACATCAAAGGGCCGGTGGCTTACAACATCAGATACGAGTGTAAGGGCTGAGGCTTCTGGTTAAGGTGCAGGGATTTTAAAGGTTTGCTGTCTGCCTCAAACTGTCCAGGGTTTTATGATTTTATTTGTTCCTTCTAATATGTTTGAGTTAAACCACTTTTTACACATTATTAAAACAGATTTTAAATAAAACGAGTTACCTATAGTAATAAAGGATTTAATCTTCATGTAATACCACATTGACCCATTAGGGGGCTACTGTAACCCTCAAGCTTATGGTGTTTGTGTCTAATATTAAAATATGTAATACCACTCACGGCCACTAGGGAGAGTTCCAAGCTAAGCTAATAAACCGTGGCACCAAACCCTGTAGAAAAAAAGTACAAACACTACATACGTTACTAGCGGCTAATGCTAATCATCGCTGTTCACTGACATATCTGTTTTTACATTTTTCTGAGTTTGTATTATGATTTTTTTTACTCGATTGTGAGCCGTTTGTGGTGTTTTTGGCACCCCATTCATGTTTTGTTGATATTCTGAATGAGAATAAGTACCACAACACATATTAACACATTTTCTTGCTTAAAAACAAAAAAAAGCTTCAAATGCTGAATGTGTAAGAGTTTAGATGCCTTTGAGGATAATCTACGTGCACGTGTTTATTACGCCACATAGTGTAGAAACAAATGACCTACACTACACAAATCAGGTTTTAAAATGATAGTTTACCCCACATCCCCAAAATACACCCAAATATTACAAATATTAGAACATAAGATGATATAAAGAGCTGTGTGGATAAAGATGACACCTCAGTGTTCAGCTGCCCAGAAAAATCCTTGTCATTAGATTTGTTTCTATTTTATTTATTTTATGTAATGAGTTGTGTAATGTTATGAGTTTACAGAGTCCTGGGTGTACCTCCGCCTGTGCCCAGTCAGTACTGTTCTAAGTGGGGTTAAAACAGGGACTATAATATGTGTGTGTGTGTGTGTGTTAGTTGGTAGTGGGTGTAACGTGTATTAATTATATTTTAATTTATATTTAATGTATACTCACTCTTCTGTGGTTAGAATATGAATGTCTGTTAGGAGGATGGAAATATTAATAAATATCTAACAGATTCAATTAATTTACATCAGGAAACTCTTTTGATTTGTTCTTGTTGGTTTATTATTCAGTAACTCTGGTAGATTGTTGTTTTGGTAGATTGTAAATTTGGTTGAATCAGTGTGCTTCATCTTTAATAAAATTTGTTTGGGTCATAGTAAGAGGATATCTTTCGCATTATTATTTTGCATTGTTATTTATGTTAATGCTTTTGGGTAACTTTAAATCTCTGACTGTACAGCGTCCTATAGATATGGATATGGAAGCCCATTTCCACCACTTGGAAAAAAGAAAAAGCTGTACACCAAGTCATAAAACTGAGAAGGTGTCATACTTATGATTTAGTGTCTCATAATTACGACTAAATATCTCATTATTATTAAATATCTCACTATTAGACTAAATATCTCATTATTATAACTTAGTAACTCATTATTATGACTTAATATCTTATCGATTTGAGTAATGACAAAATGGGCATCATGACAGTCACAGAGGTAAATAACATCACACAGACTCTCATGATGTGAGAGAGGCCAGGTCACATGATAAAATAGTAAAAAAGAATAACTTTTCATATTCTGTAAAAGTAAAAACACCTTGCAAACGCTGTAATATGGGAGCGCCCCTGGTCCAGAGAGACTCAGGAGGCAGAAACACACATCCAGAATCCAAGCAAACTTTCAAGGATGCCAATGACCCACCT
Source organism: Ancistrus triradiatus (assembly GCA_025084515.1). NCBI lineage: Eukaryota > Metazoa > Chordata > Actinopteri > Siluriformes > Loricariidae > Ancistrus > Ancistrus triradiatus. Next base: position 132,274 of record JAJAGP010001311.1, on the reverse strand, counting down.
GGATGCCATAGGTTTGATATGACCCAGGGAGGCTCAGCACTGGGACTGAGCACTATAGCAGGGTGAAGTCTGCCGAGATGTGTTTTAGTTCTTGGCACCGTCATAAGTTCCGAAATTGTTGTCGTTCCATACACTGCATAAGGCCATGGAATCATCACCTGGCACTACCACAGCGACCCTTACCCAGTCCTGAGATGCCTGTCCACAGCATGCTTACAACTGTGATTTGTCTTCTTTTTGGAGAAGTGGCAGAATCATGGCGACACTGACCAGGAAAACGTTCTCAGACTAATGGATCATCTGGACAGGTTAAAAATGTTCACGTGTGTTTGAACCACTTGTGCTTTATATCTGAATTGTTCCATGTTTCACAAACACACACACACACACACACTTTGTTGTTTTTCCTGTAACTAGCCTTTTAGTTTGGTGGAATTTAGCACTCTTAACCTCTGCCTACTGCATTCTCAATTTAGCTCGCGGAAACCCACAATACCACCACATCACTCACCTCCTTCCAGACGTTCAACAACACCAACTGTTGTACATTTTTTTTTATTTTAATACACACCTTAAATCAATCTTTTATTTTACTTTTAGGGTTTATACAGAGTGTGTTTCACTGCCTTAGATGCATTTTTCTATATCAGTGCAGAGAAACAATTAATTCAAATATTTATTCATTTCTTTATTAAGAGTCATTTGAGTTGAATAATAAATATTTTTAATTATCTGATTAGAACAGTACACGTTAAGCTCCTGGATAAATTAGCGGCTAAGTGAGCAGTCTGTTTTCGTATTGGATGTGTTGGATGTGAAAGAAATGTGAGTGGTAAAGACCTGATAAATAAAATGTATAAATAAATAAATGTATTAACATATTAATATTTATATCTGTTTATTTTCATTATAATGTCACAAAATCTATTTGAGCTTGAAATCTCTCATCTCTGAGATGAATAAAATGCATCTAATAAATAAATACAAATTAGACATTAATATGTTTTTATATTTTACCCTTGCGTTTGGTAATTACGAGTATTTTGTACTGAGTGTAAAGTACTTAAAGAGATTATAGATTTCGATTCATATAAAGATTAAATAATGATAAACATATGTGTGTGTGTGTGTGTGTGTGTGGAGGGGGTGGAGGGGAGGGGGGTGTCTGTACTGTGAGGTTTCTCAGAAATGTGCCATTGACCCCATTGTTTTGCAGGAAGTGATGCGTTGCCTTTGCTGAGCCCCTGATGTAAATCTCATCATATCTCTAAACATAAAGTTTAGACCTGAGCTGGTTGCTGTACACACAATCACAACTTCATTCAGGTAAGACTTAGTCTCTGTCGCACCAGGATTAAACAGATTTAACATCAGTAACTTCTCTTGATTTATTGTAGCATTTATCTCAATTATCTTGCTTATTTTGTTTTTAATGCATGAGGTTGATCAATTGTTTAAGTAATGAATTGCTTTCTTATTAATACATCACTAATGTTAAATGTTAATCATTGTAATGATATATTCATCAATGTATAGTAAATTCATAGAAACAAATTATTATTAGTAGTAGTAATAGTAGTATTTCTAATATTATTATTATTATTATTATTATTATTATTATTATTATTATTATTATTATTATCTCCTTGTTTAATCTCCTAGAGGCTGCTTTAATAGTTGGACATTTTGTATTTACATTTATAATATATTAATGTATTCTATTTTGATGACAACTTGTTTTAATATGTCTATGTATAGTGAGTTCATCTAAAATCCATTCCTAATGTGTGATGTGTTGGTTTTTAATCTCAGTCATTAAAGTTTAATCATAATTATTCTCATAGGCTGTTGTGAAACCTGACCGTTAGAGCAGCAGGTGAGTTCAAACCCCAAATCGTGACCTCGGGTTTGTATTGATGAGTTTGATCCTGATATCGAGTTTGTTTTAATCATTAGCACCGGGTTCACACTGAGATGATGGCATGAGTTTGTCAGGATATCCAAATCATTTACAGGTTTCTGCAGCCGAGCACTAACTGATTGTAAGGGAAGTAGAATGGCGCTGTGTCCCTGCAAACATGTGGCTGATCTCAAATTACACTCGACATCTGGGGTGCTTTCTGTTCCCCTATCTATAGGCCTGTGGTTAGCTTTAGGAGAAACACTCAGACACTTAGCCACAGAGCAGAGCCATTTCCATTCCGCAGAACTATCTGTGATCTATGTTCCATGTTAAGACAGACTCTGTTTCCATGACAAACAAGCACTCGGTCTCCTTCCCCACGCACACAGAGGGGGCAGATTCGGGGGGGGCCCTAAAGGGTTAATACCGCCCAGTGATTTCATCAGATTTTGTGTGCAGAAGTTAATGCGTTATGTTGTTATATTTATCAAGTTGTGTATCTGGTTCTGTATTATTTCTTTGATTTAGAAGTGAATCACCATGCATGCAGAGTTTTCCATTTGTGATGATTTGTGTGCTAATACTTACATAATATTAGATTTTACAGGAATAAAGAAGAACATTAAACTGCACTAAAGAATAAAGTACAGTCATTGCTAGCTAGATAACATGGTAGCAATTCAGATTTATACATCGGTCCTGATTTACGTTGTTAGATTCGTATGATTTATCTCATATTTAACGTACGTATCCATTCTTTTATAATATCCAGCATTTGTGTATGTCCTGTTACTAAATGGCTAACATGTTAGCGGATAGCGGTAATTAGCCTGGTGTCTCAATCTCTGTGTTTGGATTTGGAAGCTAATCATCTCACTGCCTGGGTTACAAACGGGTTTGAGTTCAGTATCAGGATATTTAATGAACACAGTTCTAATCTTGTTATTTATTGAATATTAAAGCAGCATATCAGAATATTCCTTAGCTGTTATGACTTATGGAGGATCTGTCGTTAAATAGCAAAGAGGCTAGCGTGTACTGACTAATTACCTAGCTGGGGCTTAAAACAGATCCGTTCTCATTATTGATTTATAACTTATTAAATTTAGTAGCCATTATTTAAAACGGGAAAAAAAACACAGGACCTTATAATTTTTCTACAATGACCGCTTACATTCCAACAAATCATTGATTTATAAATCAACTGTTTGAAAAAAATTTTTCACGTTCACTATTATTGTAGTTTTTTATCTCACTGCTTAGGCCCTAAAATTGCCCCATTTCCCAAAACCTTTTTGGAACGTTGTTCAGGTCTGGAAATGCAGGAATGGATGTGGGTTATTATAGAAAAAAAAAAAAAAAAAAAACATGAAAATTATCTAGGTTCACACTGTCCTTGGCAAAATGAAAATAAAAGCCAAACAAAATGTAGAAAACACTACATTTATTCATTATTATTATTATTAATTATTATTATTATTATGATACTATATTATTTTTGCATTTTCCATTACAATCCCACCCATTTCTGAACTTGGGGCGTTGTTAATAAATTTTTTGGTAAACCATGGAATAAGGGATTAAGACTAATCCTTTATTGGTCCCAGCAGTGGGGCAATGGTACAAAATTTACTATAGTTTATATACCTTCATTTTAAACTGTAAGCATTAAAAATTGTCAGAACGCCATCGTGTTTTTTTGTTCCTTGAGGAGGAAGGTTTTGGGTTTAGTTAAAACAGGATGGGAAGGCTGAATTGGTTGGAAAATCCCCAAAAACTTCAGGTGGTTACGAAGTTTGGAACAAAAGCCTTACAGCCGAGTGAATTTCTGTGAAACGTTTTCAGTAAGTATGATCACATGTGGCTTTAGTTAAACTGCTGTTACACATGTATTGTATTATGCATGCTTTGTTTGAGCTCTATGATTTATATTTACTATAGGTTCTCTTTTTATAACAGCACAGGATTAAACTGGATTACTGAACCCTCCTGCAGCTTCTAATCGTCACTAACAGGTAAAGTCTTAATTACAATTTACAGCTTTGACAAGGTTTTAAAACCGTCATTTTAAACAATATTTAAACGATTATAATTGTATTTATTTTAACTGTATTTTACCAATAACAGTTTACTAATTTAACAGAATTACAAGAAAACATTTTCACTTTGACATTGGGGTTAAAATGTATAAAACAGCTGGAAAGAGTGAGAATATCATTATTTATTTTATATGTTATTCAGAAATAGAAATATACACCTTAACACGGGATCCCACTATAGCAAATCACAGGAGTGATTGTAGGATCAGAAACTTTAGGGGGTCCACCCCAGGAAAAAAACCCCACCCCACCCACCCTTTTAAAGGAAATAATTTAGAAAAGGGAAGGTCAAAAAAAAAACAAACAAACCCAAAACCTGAGCATTTTTTTAACATCGTTTTAGATTATCATTTCCCCACACTTCTGGAAGGAAGTAAATCTGGGGGAACTTCTCGGATTAGGGGGAAATCACTGTGAATGGAAGGATCCTGAAAGAGAAAACCCTTCTTGTAAGGGCTGAGATGGTACACGTACGACAAATGAAAATTGCAAAAACCAAAAAAAAAAAGGAAGATAGAACAATAAATAAAAAAAAAAATGTAACAAAAAAAAATCAAATTTATAATGAGAGGGAACCCTTCCTAAGTGGATTATAACTTTGTGGTTCTGACTAATATTAATAGTTAACTTTCTCCCCTGATTCTTGCTCTCCATCCAACAGCATTTTTATCTAAAACCCTAAATCAGAAAAAGTTGGGACAGACTGGAAAATACAAATAAAAAAAATTATGCAGTGTGTCTTACATTTCCTTTGACTTTTATTTCATTGCAGACCCTTTGAACCTGAGATATTTAATTTTTTCTGGTCAACTTCTTTTCGTTTGGTAGTAAACATTGGACATTCAAATGAACTGTAATGCGTTATGTTGTTATATTTATCAAGTTGTGTATCTGGTTCTGTATTATTTCTTTGATTTAGAAGTGAATCACCATGGATGCTTTCACTGACTATCCTATCTCCGATTATCTCACTGGCAACTATGACTATGCTACCGTCAATGAACAGCCTGTCAACTTTGACTATCCAGCAGAGCTTCATCATCACCAGGGTGGTTTCTACCCACACAGAGAGGATCCTAGAGCTGTATGGATCCGGTGCTCGGTGTTCCTCATTGCAGGGCTCACGTTGGGAGTCCCAGCTCTGATTTACTCTGTTCGTTCTCTTCACGTTTGTTGTAAGAACGGCGGCCGGATCTCAGGGTTCCTGGTTTTTCTGCTTCTGAATGATTTTTTCCAATCACTCTCCAGTCCGTTTCTAATAATGCATTATTTCCAGGTTCCCTGCAGATCGTTCTTATGTTCCCAGATGTTTATTCTCATGTTTTCAGTGTGTCAGTACTCTGGGCTGTATTTTCACCAGCTGGCGGCGCTAGAGAGCGCGCTGTATCAGAAATACCCTCAGTACACGGTGCAGCTGTTCTCCCTGCCCTGTTCCATCGTTCTCTCTCTGCTCATCTTCCTCTTTGTTTCCATGCATGTTAGCGTTGTTTGGTTTGTCTATATGTTTGCTCTGGTCTTGCCAGCTCTAGGAATATTCATCATGTTAGGCGTGTTCTCTGTTAACCACTTCCCTCTCACACACTGGAGATTCAGAGACAGAAAACCAATCCACCTCATCCTGATTGTGTCCGCACTCACCTTTGGGATTTATCTTCCATATGTACTGACTGAATATGTTCTGCTGATCTGTATGAGGTACCTCCTAGGTCAATACCTCCACATCCACAGATTAGTAAATGCTTGTCTAGTTACTTCTGCTGTGACCAACCTGAGATTGATTACAGACGCCATCCTGTGTGTGTTCATCTGTAAAAACAATCTCTCTGTTCAGACCTCAGAATCATACACAGAGCTCAGCAATAACCTCAGATCAGATCAGCAGGAAAACATGAGACGGACAGTAATGTGAGGTGTGAGCTGAATTCATCAAGGGACAAATCAATCATTAAATCAATAAATGAATAAAGAAAATGAAATGAAATAAGTACATAAAGAAATCAGCTAATTCTGAACGAGCCTATTAGACTTTGGATGGATTGTTTTTCTATTCTAAGGCACTGTCTTCCTGCCACTGTTTCCTCTCGATAATCAGTTATGTTAAATTCAGTTTCTTGTGTCACTACTTTGTTATAATGTCTATTATTAAGAGCTCTCTCTCTCTCTTTCTCTCTCTATATATATATATATTAACTTATTGTTATGTAATGATCCATGACATTTCTGTTTTGCTTTGGCATAAATACAATTATTAAATGATTTGAATGAATGTTTGTGTAATATTTGATCTCATCAAAAGACCATTTAAACTGTACTAAAGTTAACCAAGTTAACGTTCCTAATGCTGATACACTCTCCTATTTATCGAGATTCGAAGTAATTGAAGTCAAAACGTTTTTGTACTCCACGTAAATCAAAAGCCTTGAATAGGAGCCGGGCTTGCCTGCACCAACATGGCGGACCGGTTGCATCTAGGTATGGTTGGCTAAGGTGTCAGTCACATGGTAACGCTTGGAGCTGATCTGAGTCTCATACTACAGGGTCAGAAAAACAGCAAGCCACTGAGAATAGAAGGCCAGTCCAAACTGCAGGATTTATGTCGGAATTCACAAACGAGTTTACACGGAATCATACATTGCGTGGTCACTAACAGCTGAAGAACGCTGGGCTCTGGTTACATTGGAAATGACTGTATGTTTGTGAGACGACATGAGCAAGTGAAAACAGGACGTTCCTGACGTTCTACAGTTTAACAGTGTCATTGAGTTGTTTTGAGGGTAAGTGGATTTGAATGATTTGAATTTTAAGTATGTTTTAAAAGGCTAAATAGTTGGGGAGGCGTGGTTGTGTATGTAAACAATAGTGAAAGCAGGCTGGAGTCAGTATGAGATTTCTGGTGAATGGTCATATGTAGACGGTTGAAAATCGGTTTGCAGGTAGTCATACTAGTATTAATAAATTTGAGTTGTTGTTTTTAACTGTGTTTTAAGTTAACATGTCCAAATATTCCATAATTATGTCAGTTTGGCCATTTCCTGTTTGTAATTAGCAAGTATGCTGGCTGGTAGCGGTTAATTAACGAGTGAGATGCGTAACACTTGTGCCTTGATTGACTTTATTGAATCATCATTGATGTATTTAATGGAACAAAAAAGAACCTGAAATTCATCTTGTATATCTTTAAATACATACATTATATATTTGTTTATTTAGATAACATTATCACAGCGCTAGCTAACGATCTTTATGTTAGTCGTTATAAAACGCTTAATTTTAAATAAGCTTGATGTAGAAAAGACGACCCTGAGTCGCTCCTTGTGTTACAGTGCCCTCTTATGGCTATAATTGGCATTGCTTCTTTACCTGTGTAACAGGTCCAATATAGTACCTGTATGACAGGTATGTACATGACGTTTTACCAACTTTGTATTGTAATTAATGTCCATAATGAAGATTTTGGTAAGATGTGATGGTTATGTTCATGTGCTTTAAATTCCAGAAACCACACGCATGTCAAACACTGATTCAGGGATAATTATGTTGTTTCTTTATCTGCATAATCTACAGCCTCCACCAGTCTCGTTTTCTGATTTTTTTTTGGCAATTTTGGTGATTGTAACTATCTAAAAGTTGGTTAAAGGTAAACCTGAAGCCTTGTGGTTATTCTTCTAGAGTAATGCCGTCTTTAAAGTACGTTTTATTTGATTGTGTTTGATCAAATCATAGAATAGGATCGAACAGGATTTGAAATGTTCAGTACGGTGCAGCTCATACCCACCAGGGGGCACCGTAACTACTGCTGGGTTTGTACGGAACCTCCTGGCTGGTCCTGGGTATGCCCCGAGGGTGTCTGTCCAGAGGCACCTGTCTGGGACAGGCTGGAGCTGACCGAGGGGGCGTCCCGTGAGAGTGTTTTAGATTGATGACCCTCTAGCCTGATACGGAGGGTACGGCCAGCACCCTGTGTAGAAACCTACCAATCGTGCCTATGTGATGCCCAACCGATGTGGTAGTGTGTTAGAGAATCACCACCCGAGCACTTATGGCACCTTTAAGCTGCAGTGTCGGAATAAAAAGAGGAGATGAGTCTACAGGCGGGTAAGTGTTTACACTCGGGTTCTAAAGGGAGATTTAAGGAGGATCTACTATTGAACACGATGCATTTCTGATACCAAGATTCAGTTCCAAACCGTGTGTGCATCTCTGAGTTCTGATTGTCCACATGGTCGTTTTACCTCTCTCCGATTCTGTCCTGTTTTAAAGTTCGTACCATAACCTTGAAAGTGTTTTGTTGATCAGGTGAATTTGGGTTATCTTTATTAAAAACCTGTGACCATTCCCACATTCGGGGCTCCAGTGCTGCAGATAAGAGCTTAAAAATAGCTCGTCGCTTACCTGGTGCAGTCAGGGCGTATTTAAGACGCCGCCTCGCCTCGTTGTTGGTTCGAAAGAGGTCCATGATGGCTCTGGGTTCGGTTCTGCTGTTGTTCCTGCTCCCCGTTCTCTCACTTTGTGAGGTCTCGTCTTTCTCGAGCTGTTCTCAGTTCTTCGTTAAAGGAACTCACCCCACCGTGCTGACGGACTCATCAGATAACAACCGCTATGCTCAGATCTGTCAGTGCCTGCTGGACCAGAACCAGAGGCCGAAGTACTTCTTCGCTACTCTGTACGACACCAGGAACAAGATCCCCGTTTATTCGGCGTACGAGCTCAGCCGAGCCGACGTGGACCGGACCGATCCCTGGTATGTGGAACCTCAGGTAAGACTTTTGGTTAAACTTCTTTAGGATTCCTGGACGCAGTTACCCATTACCAGATCAGACAAGGTCCACTAAAAGAACAGAGGAGGGCTCCTCTAGGGCTGAAGGGGCACAGCCGGGCCACCTGAACGCTCTGAAAACACACAGTGAGCTAGGGAAGGTTTAAAGGATTTAGCAGTGTTGTTAGGAGCCGGTGAATCCCAGAAGAGGATTTGGTTATTCTCTGATTATAAGTGGTTATTACCAGAAGAGGTTTAGCTAATAACCAGACTGGCGGCACGCTGTGGCACGGATTCACAGCATAAAGGCCAACAGACAGACACGTGGCACAGCTAGAGGCAGCGAGGCGACAAAAGAAACAGTACAAGAGCTTTTAATTTTCTGTCCTGTTCCTAATTTTGTCCTTCGTTTAACAACTTTGGATTCTTTAATGTATATTAAATATAAATATTTACTTGTGAGTGTTCTAAAAAGATTGATCCTTTCATTCATTATATAATACATTGAATTAAAATTCATTATTTATTTATTATTCATTGTTTGAGTATTTATTCTTTATTTTATATTCGTGTCTTTTGTTTAGTTTATTTAAGGTTATGCTTGTATTTATTTAGACTAATAATGTATTTAGTTATTTACTTGTTTATATTTAAGCAATTTATTCATTACTTCTTTCATCTTTATTTTAATCTTACTGTAAATTTTATTTTATTTATTCATTTATTTCTTTATCCGTTCAGTCATTTTTTTGTTTGTTAACTTATTAATTTATTAACTTGTTTCTTTCTTTTACTATGTTACTATATTATTAGGATTATGTATTCATTCATTAATTCTATTTAATGTGTATGTAGTGTGAGTTAATTAATTCACTATGTATTATTTTTCCTGTTTTTTATTATTTAATTAAAATGAATGCCTCATTTATATGTTAATTTAATCAATAAATATTCCGCTATAAATGCCATTTTTAATTTAAGATAAAACTTTATAGATTGTTATAGGCGGCAGTTAAGAGTAGGAAATATAAATTCACACACAGTGTGTTAGCAGGTTACTGCAGAGAAACAAAAAACTATTGCACTCCTAACTGTGGCATAATTGACACGATAAATATAATATAAAATTAATTTTATATTTACAGTATCCTATTTTAGCTGGGTTAATAATCCTGCAGTGGAAGGGCAGCTGATTTAGAAGGTTAAAAAATCATAATTCTTTAATTATAACATTATAACGTCGGTTAAAGAAAAGTCCATGTAAGATTACAGAGTATAAATCTTCTCTCTCCCTCTCTCTTTGTCATGCGTGCACGCACACACACACACACACACACGCACACACACACACAGTTGGATGGAGTCAGTACGACCTGCATGGCGACCCAGGGCACCATCCCATCCGGAGACCGGGGCCGGCGGCAGGCCCTGAACAACGACTACGAAGGGTCCGGTTATGACAAGGGTCACCTGTACCCCGTGTACCACACCGGCACGCAGGACGAAATGCTGGCCACGTCCACGCTCACTAACGCCGCCCCGCAGGATCCCACCTTCAACCGTGGCCAGTGGAAGGTGCACGAGGAGAACCTGACCAAGGTGGTGCAGAATAACGGCTGCAGCTCCGCCTACGTCGTCACCGGCGTCGTCCCGTCCAACCAGCAGATCGGGAACGGCGTCAGGGTGGCTCAGTATTACTGGACCGCCCTCTGCTGCGTCGGGGGAGGGATGGGCACGGCGGGCTACATCGGCCCCAATAACAACGGGCAAGTGGAGAGCGGCACGCTGGCCTGGCTGGAGAATCAGCTGAGCCAGCACTACGGCACCAGCTTCAGCGTCTTCCGGAACGCCTGCTAATGCTAACGCTAACGCTAATGCTAACACCAACCGCAGCACTTACTAACTCACGTTAGGTCATTAATCAATAGGTTGATAAATGTTAATGATCAGCACTTAATAGCAACAAACTGCATATATTTACATTTAGCATGTTCTCTAATTCAGAGCGACTGTATACCTGATATAATGCTACATAATCCTTCAACCTTCTGGTCAGTAGTCCAGCATCTGAACCACAGAGCCTCCTGTCTATACAGTACGTGTACATATAAGAAAAATCTGCTTATATCTCTCGATAGATTCCGGATTGAAACAGGAATTTTGCCCAATAGTACATCTGTATTTAATCTCTTCTAATAATACCTTGGCAGGAGCTTTATTCAGGCTTTCAAATCATGCGCTAACGCTAACGCTAACAGCTGAGCACACTGTCAACTGCAGCTGTTAGAACATGAAAGCAATAAAAAGCAGCAATGAAACCAGCACTGGGGTTTTATTGAGTTTTATTGGATGATACTCTTATAATGTTGTTATTAGAACTTCCCGTGACGATGAGTCCCGTGTATCAATTGCTTAACTCGGAGCCTGCAGTTCATGGATGAGAGAGGGTCTGAGGATTAATGAAGACTGATTTAGTTGTTGTTATTGTTGAGGTTTTCCCATCCTCCTCCAGTCTTCAGCTCCTCGTTCTTCTCGGCTCTGGTCTTCCAGCATCTCTCCATCTCCAGCTTCATCTGCTCCACCAGCTGCCTCTCTCTCTCCAGCTCAGATCGCATCAGGTCTAATCTGTCTCTCTCCTCCTCCACCTCTTTCTCTTTCTCCACCAGCTTTCTCAGTCTCTCCTCCAGCTCTCCGTCTGGTCTCTGACGAGCCTCGCCCTCCCCGAACATCTGCAGCAGGCGCTCTCTTTCTGCACAAGCAAACCCTCCAATAATCAATAATCAGGAAAATATCACGAATAAAAAAAGGAATTCATGGCCTTAAAGTAGTCTAAATAGATTTATTATTTCATTTGTTATATAATACATTTAATTAAAACTATTTATTTATTTTATTTTTTTTTTATTCCTTGTGTGTTTATTCTTTCTTTTGGGTTTATTCTTACTTTTTTTTAGTTTGTTTAATTTATTTGTATTTATATGTATTTATTTATTTAGACTTATAATGTATCTAATCTTTATTTTAATCTAATCGTAGGTTTTCTTTTATTTATTAATTTATTTTTTTATTCATTAAGTCATTTTCTGTTAACTTCTTTAACTTGTTGTTTTCTTTTAATTTATGTATCAAGACTATTAATTTATTCATTCTCTTTAATGTGTATGTTTTTTATTTTAATTCACTTTTAATTATTTTTACAGTTTTTCATTATTTAATTAAAATGAAAGACTTTATATAGGAATGATTTATATATTCATTTCATTAATAAATATTCTGATATAATACCATTTTTTATTTAAGATCAGATCAGATAAAACGTTATTGATTGTTATAGCCGCACAGATTTACAACAGTAGGACATTTAAATTCACACACAGTTTGTAAGCAGTTACACTATAATATTTGTTTATTTTACATAAATTTATATACATTTAACAAAAATATAATCACATTCATATTCAGTTGTATAGAAATCTTGTTTCACAGAAACAAAAATACTGTATTTATAATATAATATTACATAATTATCATATAATTTATCATATAATTGCTATTTATTTTCCATATTTATCTATATATTTATTTATTCATGATTTTTTGCAGTTTGTAATGTATAATATATTAATTATCACATGATGCTGTGCTTCTGTTAGAGGTCTAAGCACAAGGCATTCCGCATCTGACCAGAGAGGGCGACAGAGGGCTACTGTGCAAGTTTGTGTCAACCCTGTGAACTACGTTTCCCAGAAGCCACAGCACGGTCACATGGGTTAGCTATTTAACCTGAGATGGTGACGGTTAGCGGTTTGGTTGTGTGTTTGTGAGAAAAAGGAACGTACAGATCTGTGAATAAAGGGAGAAGATTGAAAGAGGGTCTAAGGAAAGAAAATAGACGTTTCAGGAAGTGAGAAGAAACAGAGAAGTAAGAACTGCTTATGATGAAAAAAAGTTAGGTTGAAAGGAAAGTAATTGAAAGAATAAGGACATATGTTAAAATAAGATGGCCTTTGTTTTAGTTAGAGGGATTAATAGAACCCATCCTAAGCCTGAGTGAGGTGCTGGTACAGGGCACGCCTAGGAACGCATTTCAATTTTTATAAACATAGTGTAACAGACTGAACCTAATGTCTTTTAAATCTAAAACAGAATGCTGGCAGTTAAAACGAAATCCAAATAAATGAAAGCAGTGTCTGAGAATGCAAGAGAGCTCAGAAGGTCGTGACGGTTCGGACTGACCTAGTTGTCGGTGCAGCAGAGGCTCACAGTAGAAGAGTGCGCTGTAGAACCCGGCGCTCTGCTTGAGCCCACGCCGCTCCAGAATCTGGTACATGACCTTCATCCTGTCCTCGGCCTCCTCCTCCTCACACACCTGGAAATACTCGGGGTCCTCCAGAAGACCCGCCTCCAGCATCCAGTGAGTCACGGGCTCCACTCGCTTCACCGCTTGGATCAGTCTCTGCTTCAGAGTGTGCACCAGCATGGCCTGTTCTGTACAGAACCGAGAGACCCAGAACCATTCAGTATCCAGCGTACATGCTCCCAGTTTAATGGCAGAATGTTATCTGGAGTGTGTGTTTTTTTTCTGTTGAAGCTCAGTACCGATGTGCAGTGTGAGCTCGGGTTCGTGCTCCTGCAGGAGAAGGTACAGAACCTCTCTCCCCCTCTGTCCTCTCTCATCCATAAGCTTCAGAATCTGCTTCATCCTGTCCTGAGAAGATCCAGCTGCCACCAAGGAGCCGTACTGACCCTCCGAAATCAGATCCTGCACCAGTAATGCTTTACACATTCGCCGACTGTTCTGTACCTGCTGGATCAGTTCGTCCCTGTACTGAGCCATCCAGTCTGCACACACACACACACACACACACACACACACACACACACACACACACACACACACACACAGTGTAAATACACATTAACATCACCTCCTGTGAAACAGTACAATAAAAGCTCCTATTTAAACAATAAGCATAGAAATATAGCTCCTTTTAATCTCAAACTGGAATAAATAAAGCTTGAAACAAAAAAATTGAAACCACCAAAAATAAGTGACTTGGATTAACTTAGATTAAAAAATGTATATAATATAAATAGTATAAATATTCTAAATATAAATATAAAATTAATATTAAATATTTATAAATTAATAAATTTATAAATATTTAATTATATATTAAATATTATTATATTTATATAATAAAATATTGTGTAATTTATTATAATATCATTAAAACATATATATTTATCAAATCAAATATTATAAATATTACAAATATATACGACAAATATATAAATATTAACTTGTGAATATATGTATTTATTTTATATATTTACCTGTATATTTATTCATGATTTTTTTATAGTTTGTGTAATGTATAATATATGTATTTATTGACTTATTATCCAGAGTTTGTGACTGTATGGACAGGGTGTGTATGCGTGAGCGCTTCTGGCTTTATGCCGATACTGAAGTTTTACAAACATTCAATGAATTACAGAATATTTAGACTTTAAAAAGCTTCTTACGTTTTTCTGTCTTATATGGTAAGATCATACCAGTCACTCTGCCTAGGAGAATGTGGTGTTAATTACAGGAAAAAATCTTAATTGACGTTGGTTGCAACCTGTTTTTTTTTTTTGTTTGTTTTTTTTCTTACGTAATTCGAGCTGTCTCGTGATCTGCCCCCTCATTAAACGTAAACTCAGCTACAGCATTCAGTTTCACTTCAGCAGAAACAAGAGTCAGTGTTCTGGCTTAACTATTGATTTTTCAATAATCAGTCATTTGCACTTTTCAATAAGATTCTTAAATATAAAAAAATAAAAAACTGTAGCTATAAATAAAAATGGAACAAAGAAAACCAAATATAAAATATATATCTGTTGTATGAGTAAATATAATCACAAATCTAACACTAAAATACATAATAATAATAATAATAATAATAATAATAATGTCCCACGTTTTCAAATCCCCATCAGCCACGCTGCCTTGGGTCCTTGAGAAGACCCTTAACCCACAACTGCTTGGACTGTAAGACTGTATCAATTGTAAGTCGCTCTGGATAAGGGCGTCTGCTAAATGCTGTAAATGTAAATGTAAATTTTCTTTAAAAAAAGTTTGCTTGACAGTTGATTCTAATTGAAAAAAAAATATATGAAGAGTTTAACGGAATGCGAAAATATTCTAAAATATTCCAAAACGTTCTAAACACACTGGTTTTAGTTAAATATACATAAAAAGACAGATTTTTGCACTTCAACTCAACACGACCCCCTAATCGTAATTCGATTTTTTCCCCATGGTTCATGGTTTATTTTTGGGTTATACGTAGTGTCATAAAAGCTGATCCTAGAGATTAAAGATTACAGGGCTGTGCTGTGTCAGGAGGTCACATTTACTACAGACGTCAGTCTTTGACGGTTTCATATCCTCTGAACTGTAGGACCTGGTTCAAAATCCCTCCAAATCCAAACCCCACAGACATGGTGTGATGTCACTGATTGACTGGAATAGCGACGTACCATCAGGACCAAGCTAATAACACTCAGACGATTGGCTATCAGAATGTGGACTGTTTTTGTTCTTCTTACCTTCAGATTGTCCTCCATGGAGAAGCATAGCTGTTTAAACACACAAACACACAAAAATGAGCAAGACTGCGCTGTTTTATTCTTAACCCCGCGCAAACATTCAGTTTCTATACATTTAGAATCTGTTTTTTTAACTCTTCTGACAACTTAAAATCACTTTATTATCAGTGTGTTTTTCTATTTGTTT
The DNA here is from genome assembly GCA_025084515.1 of Ancistrus triradiatus. Lineage (NCBI taxonomy): Eukaryota > Metazoa > Chordata > Actinopteri > Siluriformes > Loricariidae > Ancistrus > Ancistrus triradiatus. Next base: position 116,732 of record JAJAGP010001311.1, on the reverse strand, counting down.
AGTAACTTTTACCGTGATTAAATCCTGTTTCTGTAATTTTGTTCTTGGATTTTCAGTTGTGTTTGTTTTTCCATTATGGCTTTTGTTTAGACCAGACCAATCTCTGTCTCTAATTAGAAACCTGAGACCATTCCGCTATTACAACTTTTCACTAAAACAGAACTCGAACTTTAATCCAGTTCAGGGTTGTGTTGGAAGCAACTTGCAGCACAGGGCACAAGGTGGGACCTACCCCGACCACCATCAATCAACACATCCACACCTACTGGAAACATTTTAGAGCACTGGTTGTTCTAATGCATGTTTTTGGAATCGGTAGGGGAGAAAACAACAAACTCCACCGGTCTGCCCGGCTGGTCCTCCGACCTAAATGTAACTCATGAAATGAATTCAAACCTCAAAAGCTAAACTATTCAGAGATTATTTTTGTGTTGATTGATAGAAAACTGTTTATTAATGATTCCAAAAAGTTCACTGAATTTCAGAGCTAATCAGAAGTGTGTCCCTCAGTCTCAAGCTCCTCTAATTGATTGTCCTAATTGATCGCAGATCTAACGTGGTGTGCTCCAATCCTCCGTACTCGGGTCGCTCGAGTTTAGTGTTGCTACAGTTTTCCTACAGGTTCAATCGGTCTCAAATGAAGTACGTTCAGTAAAGGACATCAATGACATGACTAATCCTAATTATGGAAGCTGAAATATAGCGATATTAAACAAGTTCCGAGAGTGAAAATGGCCTAAACAAATACCTGATGTGTGTCGGCGTGCAGGCCAAGCTGGAGAAAACGCCTTAAAGTTTTGGCACCCCTGATCAGATGTTCGATCGGCTGCACAGAGTGGAGGAAAAATTGAATTAGTATAGAAATGAATGGTCTGTACTATTGCAGGATGAAATGTCATTTGGGTTTGAATCAGAGGTTTGTAATAAGTTGTGTTTGGTATGTTCATTGAGATCTTCTTTCCTGGCGCCTGTCCCGCCAAATGCGGGGTCCCACTATCACTCAATGCGACCGAGAATACTCCAGCCGACGCGTCGCTCCAGACCACACTAACCAGGCCAATTTAGCATAACCAATCAACCTAACCTGCATGTCTTTGGACTGTGGGAGGAAACCGGAGTGCCGGGCGTAAACCCACGCGGACACGGGGAGGACATGCAGACTCCACACAGAAAGGACCTAGGCCGCTCCACCCTGGGATTGAACCCAGAACCTTCTTGCTGTGAGGCGGCGATGCTACCCACCGAGCCACCATGCCGCCCTTGTATGTTCATTGAGATCAATTTAGTGAAAGTTGGACAGTAACTTTTGTGCACAACGTTTTTGCTGAGCCTTTGGCTGTGTGCAGTTTGTATCGTCTTTATCTTTTGTGATCATTTTATTACTGCTTTGCTCCGTACAATCTCAGTAGTCCATTACATTTGGATAACATGTTTCATGATATGTCTCCTGCAATCTGTAGGGTTATACACGTTAGAACTGACAGTGATGATGTTATGAGCCGCAGACAGAACCTGGTATGTTCACCCTTGGCCTACATCGCCCACAATCCTTTGCGGAAGCGAGATAGCTGCGGACTCACCTGGGCCTTATTATTATTGATTATGGTCCAACCGCGTACAGCCGGGTGGAGCTCTTTATAAGCGCCGCTCTCCCAGACGCTGACGCGGGAGTATGAGCGTTTGTGCTGGTCGTCCCCATTTCTGTGACCCCGGTGGTATGTGTGCGGCTGCA